>PVIR01004427.1:0-25669 GCA_004026965.1 Petromus typicus | reverse complement strand
AAATGTTTCTTTTTACAATTAAGTCAACATTCACTTAAACTGGGTGTGTATGATGTAAGCAGAAATCTAATTACATATTAGAAAGTCAATCATTTACCGAAGAGTCTATGATCTCTGTGATATCACCTCTGCCATATCCCAATTCTCATTTCTGTCTCTGGGCTCCTTAATCCTCCATCCCTGACTTACTCTATTAAATCCACATTTACCTTCTTCTTGACTTGAAGCTTCTGAGCTGTCTTCTTTTAAGTGTTCTAGTATCTTAGAAGTTTTCAGAGAGGATTGTAAGTTATCTGTAGGAAGTAATTCAATACTATTAATTTTTAAAGGGAAATTTTAATAGCAAGATAAATAAATGTAACCATTATTTCTCACCAAAGAAGACGAGTATGATGAGTTACCAGTGAAAATACTTCTATAAATTTGGGCCTTCAGGAAGCAAGAGGACATGGCACAAAGCACTGGACTATGAGGTATGTCGAGGGGCCAGCTATTCCCTCAGAAAGCACATAAACTGAGGGGTCAGGGAGTTAGCTCAGTGGTTCCGGTGCCTGTCTTGCAAGCATTAGTGCCCGGGTTCGATTCCTCGGCAACCACACACAATACTGGGCGTGGAGACTCATGCCCAGCAGCAACCAGGACCACATAGCACAGTGCTGGGCGTGGTGGCTCACGCCTGTAATCCCAGCACACGGAAGGCAGAGGCAGGAGGATTGCTGTGATGTGAGTTTGAGGCTGAGCTCAAGGCCAGCCTGAACTACAAAAAAGAAACCACACAAACTGAAAGGATCAAGTTCATCTACCAGCCTCAGTGTGTTCACAGGCCACACAAGTAAGTGGATAAGGAATGCATCTCACAGACGTGTGGGAGGTTAAGGACATTTTTTTAAAAATCTCCCGTTTACTGTGCGTGCTTACTTTTATAAAACAAAACAGCTATACTGTGGCAGTGCCAAATTACTACCAGGCTCTCTCTATATACACTCAATTTCTGTTCTACTATAGAGCAATGACAAAAGGATTTGTAGACCAGTACTGGCTCACAAAACACATTCTGACAGCAATGGTTCCAGAGCCCAACACCTTAAGTCATTTAGGAATTTAACTTTTTTTTTTCCTCAGAGTTAGCTCTAAGGAACAAAACAGTAATCAATTTTTCAAAACAACTTTGCAAATGAACCTTGACAATAAAGTGTTACTGAAACAACTCAGACTTGTACACAGGGCTTCACACAATTGTATTTCTTTTGTGTGTGTGTGGTATTGAGGATCGAACACAAGACCTTACACTTGCCAAGAAGGCGTGGAACCACTGAGCTACATCAGTGTGTAGCTCAATACACACTAGGGAAATTTTAATAGCAAGATAAATAAATGTAACCAATATTTCTCACCAAAGAAGATGATTGTGCTTTAAGGTTGTGAGATTAAAATACTGTTGTATTTAGGAGGATTGGTGTGATATGAGTTTGAGGCTGAGCTCAAGGCCAGCCTGAACTACAAAAAAGAAACCACACAAACTGAAAGGATCAAGTTCATCTACCAGCCTCAGTGTGTTCACAGGCCACACAAGTAAGTGGCCTCCTAAATACAACAGTATTTTAATCTCACAACCTTAAAGCACAATCTGTAAACCTCACTAGCACTGCTCATGCAATTCAAGCACTGCCACGCTTTAAGATTAGCTTTCCTGTATTTATAGATGCATTACCCACATAGGTGAGCTTTCCTAGGCAGCCTGTTAAAATGAGCTGGAAGTGTAAACTTCTTGTTTTAGTACCTCTTTATAATCAAGCATATGCTACTGATAAATATTTCTTGAAAAGAACTTGTACTTGGCTTAGGGAGAAAGCACTGAATATTAAATATAGAACACTATATAATGACCAGGCTATTATCACTATTCAGGCATAAATTTAATCATGGAGTTGAATAGCTTGCCTTCATCAACTAACCACAAAAAGTGGTCTTTTTTGGGCCAGGGATTTAGCCCAGTGGTTCTGGCACCTGCCTTGCCTGTTTGATCCCTGGCAATCACATACAACAACAATGCTGGCTGTGGTGATTCATGCACACCACCAATCAGTACCACATAGCAGTGTTGGGCGTGGTGGCTCACACCTGTAATGCCAGAGCTTGGGAGGAGGCAGAGGCAGGAGGATTGCTGTGAGTTTAAGGCTTGGCTGGGTTACATAGTGAACTCAAGGCCAGCCTGAACAAAAAAGCGAGACCCTGTCTCAAACCCCCCCCCAAAAATTGGTCATTTTAATTCTAAATGCTAATTATATTCAAAATATTTAAGGCATGTGCATATACTTCAAATGATTAATGAAATTTTCATGAGTTAATCCATGTTCTAATGTCCATATCTTTCACTTTTTTTTCCACCACAAAGTAAGAAAATAAACATTTTCTTTCTCCTTTTGGTATAGAAAAATATGATTGCTGAAAACAAAAGGGAAGATTTAAAAGAAAAAAAACATTCCTTTATATAGTGGCTATGCTTACAGTAGTGGAAATTCTCTAAAGGATATATAAGTGTAACTGGCAAATCTTACTCAGAAAGAAGCTTGGAGGATGTGTATAAAATCAAACACAAGGCAGACAACATGAGGGCAGAACTGCACATAAGGAACACAGGAAAAACTAGAAAAACTTTCTGGAAGAGGTACAGCTGTGGCTTCACACGGCTGTGATTTTAATGACTCTTGATACAAGACATTTCAGTAAGACTAAATAAGCCGAGACATTTCAGTAAGACTAAATAAGCCGAGGGGACAGGAGTGGTAGGGTTTCCCGGGGAATGCTGAGGCTTCAAGGAGCTAGAACCTAAGAGACCACAGGGAAACTCAAGAAAGTTCTTGGTAAGGTTTGAATTTCATATTAAATTTTAAAGAGGTTTTTTGTTTTTTGTATGAGGGACTGAATTCAGGACCTCGTGCTTGCCAGGCAGGCATGGTGCTACTGAGCTATACCCTTGGCCCCAAGGAGTATTTAACAAGGGCTTAATAACCACATTTACTCCTGTGATAGAACCTGGAATAGGGCAGAGTAAGAATTAGAATCTGAGTGAAGAGCAGGGCTTTGCAGATGAACAGTGTATTCATGAAGCAAGGACTAAGGTGGATATGCAGGAAGGGATACACTCGAAGTTGCCCTTAACTGGCATAGACTAACTTTAAATGTCTGAAATGGAAGTGAAAAAGTGGCATGAATAGGAGTAAACAGTTCTGAATGTTACTGCAAGGACAGTGACCTCAGATGATGGAAGACTGCAGATTTTACAACTCTATACCAGCACTACCATGTATCCTCATGCTGTATGCTGGCAGGAACCAAGGGACCGAGCATGTCCCAGTCTCAGAGATTCTTAGATTCTGCCTAATAATCGGTCTTTTTTGTTACATTTGCTTTTGTACATTACTCTAAAATTTCCATATAAAACCATTAAAATAACAACTATTTCTTAATTATTTAAGTGCAATTTCTAACTTTTAAGTACAAGAACATAAGGTAAAGCACAAAATACATGTGAAGGAAAAACTCAAATGTCGGCAAAGGAACAGAAGATGCTTACTGAGGCTGTGTAGAGAGTCTGACGATACAGACCGAAAAAATCTGTGTACTTTCTGACTCTGTAGGAAAGCTTGTGATGAGGTTGAAAATAGCTGCCTGCACATAAAAAGACAAGAGATTTGTAAGTTTCAGGTATACACATCATATATTCAACAGAGCCAACAAGTGACAGTTTCATCCAGGTACAGGAAAAAAAAAAAATTCTCCCTAAACAAAACAGTATTATTTTCTAATCTATTCCCAATAGCAGCAAGTAAAATTTAATAAAACTAACTTTCAAGAATCTACTAAACAGGTTTATTTTTAATGGTAAGGTTTCTGTTCAGGCTAAAAAAGAGAATTATTTCAGACTTTGGTCCAATAGCTGCCTTCCTGCTCAAGAACAACAACTCGATGCCTTTATCTTTGTAGGTGTTACTTAATATGATTCAGCTGCACCATTAACTCTGAACATGAGTTTGGAAAGTTTGGGATGCTAGAAGTCCTGAAACATATGGAACACAGTGAAGTAGTTAACATGTACTATCCAAGTATTACTACATCCTAAGGTATGACTACGTTATAATCCGTGTTGAATCCATGTATCATCTTTGAGAATCATTTTTCTTCATATCTTATTAATACAGTTAAAAGAGTCCCAAGATTCCAACTGGATAACTTTCCTACAATGGCACCTATACAATGGGTCTTGAGCATACAGTTAGAGCACGTGTCATGGAAGATTCACCAAGATCTGAACCCCGCGCCAACCCCTTAGAAGCTGAATCCTCCTCAACAAATTATTTATCTTTTCAACTTCAAACTCCTAGAAACTACCAGTCCTCAGGGTTATAAGACTCTCCATATAAATAAGTAGCCACACTGTCAACTGCACAAGGACTAACATACAAATTCCCTGGCTTCTTCTAAGGGTGTAATGGGCTACTATCTCTTCAGAAATAAATTAGGAATATTGCATAATTTAAAATATAAATATATGTATATTTATGTGTAATTATATATAAAATTATTTTATATATTTATAAATTATATGTTTATAAATTATATATATTTATACATTATTTGTGTATATACATATATATAATAGCTATATATAAACTTGAATAAACAAGTTTGGTTTTTTGAGACAAAGTGTCACTCTGTGGTTCAGGCTGACTCGAATTCAAGGTGATCCACCTGTCTCAGCCTACTGAGTGCCGAGACCACAGGTGTGCTCCATTGTGCTTGGTTGGAAATACAAGCTTAATTCTATAAACTTACCTTATAGGTAAATATATCCAAAGTAATATATCCCTGACCCTTATAGTATTATTTTTAGTAGTTTAAATATACTTAGAAACAACTGAGATAGCCATAAAATATACTAATTTAATTATGCTTTAGCTAAAAATGGATTATGTAGCAAATAAAAAGGAAGGCAGTGATCCTCACGTACCAATGTGCTGTCCTGTCTCAAGACATTTAATGAAAAGAAGCTGAGAAAAACAAAAATGAGAGACATGCTTAAATTTTAAGTGAAGTTCTATTTAAGAGTCAAATCTCCAAAAGTGGTTTCCTGTGGAAATAATTACCTTTCCCCTTCTGCAAATCTCAAGCTTACACAGGAGTTATACATATGGTACAAAACATGTTTTGTAACCATAAATAGCTGATCTCAGCCTCAGCATCCAGGAAGACATCAGTGAGTATTTTCTACAAAGTCATTCTCCTACAATCTTTAACACTGCTCAAGATTTCTCTTTTAATCCCATGGCCCCCTGTGAAGTTTTGCAAATCAAATCCTAAGTATCCTTTGTCTCCCAAAGGCCCAGCTCAGAATCCTGTCCTACATTTAGCTACTACAAGTTTCTACTTCTTGGTATTTCTGTGGCTCCTCTAGCTGTGAGGGAACAGGCCAGGAACTTTGTGGAGTATTCTCCATGCAGGAGTGTCCGACTGGATCCAAGTAGAACTATCAAGACAGCGAGGTTGTGTTGTTTCGCAGCAGCAGAGTTTGCAGTACACGAATTTGACTGACCCATGACAGAGAAGGTTGCTTTGCTCGATTAAAGTGGCACTGGTCAAGTTTCTCCACTCTAAAGCTGCTTTCTCCCTTCAAGTTCAAGAGCACGGTTTTGTGAGAAAGTACTTTACTAATGTCAGTTCCTTATTCCTTGCACATTCAAGCAATTCATCTCGTGTTTATTTCAGCATGGACACATGGTTTCTATTGTGAACTTGTTCTGAGTCCTCTCAAGCTGGCTGTGTCCTTGTGACAAAGCCATATCATTCTGTGAGCAATCTGAAGCTTTTAGGCACAACAGGCCCATCTTGTATATCTCTTGCCCGACCCCCAAAGTCAGCTTATCCCTCAAAAGCCCCGGTTCCTTTCAGTGGAGAATGGCACATAGAGGTTGAGATCTGAGCACCAGCGTGCCCACTTAGCAGAGTGAGGCTGTTTTTAGACACTTTCAATGAACAGAGCTGGGGAAATAGTATGTGTACACACAGAGGCACAACCACATTTGCTTGTTTCTATCGATACTGGATATCCCGAGTTGGGTAACTTTAATTCTAATCAGACACTCCATGTAGGGTTCATTCTGGTTTCCTCCTTTTCCAGTATGAACCTTTCATCAGAAAAAAAGTAAGCTGGTGCTCACTATCCTTAATACATTTACAGATTTCCTCAAATCCGTCTCCACATTCAGCACTACTCTCTTCCAGCACTTACACAAGGCCAGCACCCCCACCCTCACTGAGTGCCAGTGCCCGGCATGGTCATCCCTTCATAGAACTGTCCTCCTCACCCTTGCGCTCTTGACACTTGTGTCCTCATCAGGGCCTGGAAGTCAATGGCTTTCTAATGCCTCTTATGTCCCTTGTCCAGGCCATGGGGCACATCCCCCTTCCTGACACTGGTGCTTCACCTGCTATGCCCTCAGTGGGGCTTAAGCACTCAGAAAGGACCAGGGGAAGGAAGAGAGAGAGACCAAAGAGTTTTTTCAGACAGGGTCTTGCTTTGTAGTTTAGGCTGGCCCTGAGCCTGAACTCACTTTGTAGCCCAGGCTAACCTTGAACTCAACAATCCTCCTGCCTCTGTCTCCTGAGTGTTGGGATTATAAGCAGGAGCCAACACATCCCACATTGTGATATGTGGTTCTCAAATGTTGTGCTTATCAGCATGAGTCACCACACCTGACATTGTTGTATGTGGTTACTGGAGATTGAACTCAGGACCTTGCACTTGCTAGGTAGACACTGGAAACACTGAGCTAAATCTCCGGCTCCAAGAGCAATGATATTTTAAAAAAACAATAGTCACACAAAGATAGCAGTACTACTAAGACAAGAAAGCCAGAAACATGTTAACCTAGGAATGATAAAGTATCACATAAGAAATTAGTAATCTGGGCAAGAATTCATTATGCAAAAAAAGAAGTCAGTTAAGATCCTGACTTCATGTGGATAATGAAATAAATTTCATATTAAAGATAATGATAAAAGTGTGGGCAAAATCCCCAGAAAATGAAACAACAAGAAAAAGATCTCCAGTGATCAATTAAAAAGGTCAAGGGCATCTAGCCACACAGCAAGCCAGAGACAGAATTATAGACATTAACACATATCAATGGCTTGAACTAATGGCAAATGCATGATTGTCCCACTGGGCAGCTCATCCCACCCCATGGAATTGTCCCATGCCACCTCATGAGCCAGTCAGCCATGTACCTCTGGTGGTTCAGACACCTAGCTGCGAGACATACAAATGACAGCCCCACTGTGAATATGTTAAATTCAGTGCACATTCCATACTCTAGGCATATTTCTTATCTCTTCTTTTTTCTTAAAATTAAGGACCTCCTAACATCTACATTCATATATTCTCCTAATAATTGCTTTTTATGATGTCATTTTCTTCAATTCTCCTATACACATTAATCTCTTAGCCACTGTATGAGATACAGACATACCTAAAATCCAAACACAGAAATTCTCTGAGTACACAGAATCCCATTCTCATTGTGCTAACCAGTTGACTTTTAATAATCTGAAAGTAAATGGCACTTAAAGTTCAATACCAGTTTTGGAGGAAGGTCTGTAGAAAGTTAGGTAGAACTATGAAACTTAAATACAGATAACCTTTGCATGGTTACACTTCTAATCATTTATCCCACAGTCAAATCCCCACTTACATGCAAAATAAATGTTCAAGAATTTTTACTACAGTAATTTAAGTAGACAAAGAGGTAAATGTTGAGATAACTTAGTTATAATAAAATAGTTAAAGAGCCAGTCTTGAGGAAAAATGTCAGGGTTTATTTTATACCATAAAATAGAAAAGGACTGTCTGTCTCTACGAAAACAGAAGATACTGGAGAGTAGTAATGAGACTGTCTTTCACTCTGTAACTTCTGAATTTGGACTAAGTAATTCTTCACTTCTTAAAAAAAAATTGAAGGTGTAGTATTCCTTTTTAGAAACCCTGTTTATATTTTGTATGGTTTAAAGCCAGAAAGTATAGGTCTGTCTCCTCATGCTTCACCCCAACTAACGACTATCCTAGACTTAGCAGGTGCCTCTCACAGGACATATTTCTGACAACATGCTTCAAAGCTTGATGTCCCAAAAAATTCAAGGATATTAATACTTATTTCTTACATGAGCCTGGCTGAATTTGAGCTCAACACCAACGTGGCCAGGAGAATAGCACACACCAACTTTTTGGTCCTTAAGAGTCACATTCTGCTTCTCCCAAGAGACTGCATGCAGTTTGGCCCTCTTCTTCACCCAGACAGACCACCAGGTTCCTGCTTCCAAATACCCTTCCCAGACAGCACACTGAGTACTCAAAGTACTTCTGAGGGGCCAGGGATTTAGCCGTGGTTCTAGCACCTGCTCAGCAAGTACAGGGTCCTGAGTTTGAACCCAAGTACTGGGGGAAAAAAAATCAAAGAACTTTTGGATCCAGTAAGCTAGCTGCTGAACCTCTGCTTGCTACTCACGAGTGCTTTGTAGACCAACAATACCCCCTGGAGCTTTCTGGAATTGCAGATTCTGAAGCCCATTCTGCACAATAATGATGCACATTTTAACAAGACACCCAAGAGACACAGAGGCTCATAAGTCTGAGTAAAACATGGAGTCAGAATTTTGATTATTTTGTACTTTCACCAACCTGCTCTTCTAGTTTTGTCCGTACACTGCTCTCTGTTCTCCTTCCATTCCTTCTTTCTCTAAATCCTTCCCCTGTGCCCTTTAAGGTTTCCCAAACATTCAAATTCTTAAAGTAACTACAGGCCATACCTTCTTACTCTTACTCTACTACAATCTGGTTCTAGCATTCCTCCCAGCTATTCAGTTAAAAGGTGTTCATCTCACATCCCTCTAACAGGCATATGTTTGCACTCCCCTGAACCTATTATTCAACCACTTTGCCCTCGATTTCACCTCATCTGGTCATGCACCAACCTTCAGGCCAATCTCCTATGTCCATATTCAGCCATCTTCACTTTCTCCTCCAGTCTACATCTTAATATAATATAATATTAATGACTTTTTAAAGTCATTAATATTATATGGTGACGACATGGGTGTCCATGAGGTGCCCACTTGACACTGAGGTTTTTGGTCACTTGGCTTTCTTCCACTGTCTTCCTCTGCATTTCCCATCTCAATCTAGTCATTTACATCTATAGAGACTCTTTGGATCTTGCCACACAACAAAAATACTCTCCCTCTCCCAGATTTCTGTTTGTCTCTACTGAGGAACAAACCTTTTTTCTCAAGCACATCTATCCTGAGAAAATTCCTTGGGCCTAATTCAGGAGAACAAACACCGTTATAGTCAGTGATACACATCGTTGCTCCGTCTCCCCACTGGCAAATCTACTTCTCAAGTTAGGCTGTTTTAGATTTAGCCTTGACCCTAAGCTACAAGTATTTCAGCACTGCTTTTATTTAGTTTACTTATTAATAACTGCAAATCTTCAATGCTACAAAATTGGACTCCCTGGCAACTATTCCTCATTAAAGACAAGCCAGGGCAACAATTCCCCATTAAAGACAACAAATGTCAAAACCACATTCTAACCTGAAAGTCACTAGCAACTTCATCCACTCCTCAGACACCTCATACGCTAGACCCTACTTGACTCTTTCTGCTTAATTACTGATGACCACCACAACACTTCATCTCTAAGCACTGTGTAGTCTACTCTATCAGACTCACTTATTTCACACTTCCCAGCTGGCTTAGATCTGACTATCTATCATTTAAGAACTGAAAATTCTTCCTAAATTCCATTACTTTACTGTCCTACTGTCACATTCAAGACAGCCCTCACCAGGACAAATCCAATCATATTCTTCCCATACTTGGACAAGAACTGCTACAAAGATTTTATTTTAAATGCATACAACAGGGCAGATTGATACCACTGTAAGTACTTATCTTAGTAGAATGATACACCCTGTCTAGCTTACTACTTTTTCTTCATGAGGATGTTCTCCAGACTCCCACATAGCTTTAAGTCTCTTCTGCTCTCTAGGATTTAATCCACTGGCCTCAGTTCAATTTAACCACTGGGTGTAAAACTCTTCAAGAAAACACAAGGCACTAGACAAACATTCCTCCACTTCTAATCATGTAAATTTACCTGTAGCACACTTGCCCTGCTGGAGCAGAGGATACTGTGCAATTGGTATCTCTCATGTGCATATTCAATCTCTTCCTCTGTCTCTATAGGCACATGGGAAACTTTGGTAATGAACTCTAGACAGGCTTTATGTGTCTCTAGTATCATATTTATCTCTCATGGCACTCACACCTGTCTTTTCCAATGGTCCAACAACTCACAAGAGCAAAGACTTGTCCTTATCTGTCACTCGGCTTTACAGAAGAAAATGGTAGTGAATATGGGTCACTTCTTATCCATCAGCCTGATCTTCTCACTCAGCAACTTGAAACATCTCCCAAGTTAAGTTCTTGGACAAGAATCTTTTTTAGTAAAATTTTTACATAGAAAATAAGAGGTCTTACTCAGTATTTTCACCTTTTAGAAAAAATTCTATGATATTAGAGAATCATAAGACACCATGACAAAAACTTTGACATCTTTTACTGTGAGCTTTGAACTAAATAGCACAGGATAAAAATTTCACTTTTAAAGTACTTGAGAAAGAATCTCTGTGTTTCCTTTAAAGTCTACCCTACATAGCCACAGCCCTCTATCAGGTAAAACTGCTACCTTAGGATGGGCTCCAGGTCAGAGTGACGCCGCTCTTCCCTTTTCAGGGAACCCTGATTCAGGGCTCTTAAGATGGTCTTGTCAAAAGTCTCTGAAGACAATTCTTTTGGAAGCTAGAAAATAAAAATAGTATCTATGTTAAGCCTTTTTATTTCTTGGCAGATATGTTACAGATGCATAACAGGAAGACAGATGTCCTTCTGCTCATAGATCACTCAATAGCAGCTTCTGTTCCAAACCTTTAGCACAGTGGACCCCAAGGAGCCTGCCCCAGGAAACACATTTCCCTTCGGCATACCTCGGGCCTTGCCGAGACGGACAGGAGCCCCTGCGGGCTTTCATATACTGTGCTTTTGGCACACGTCTTCATGGACCTCACACAGTCACACTGCCTAACACCTATACCAGGTTCACATTAAATTGAACATTTTGCATAGCACAGCTGATGTAATTTATATCTGGGAATAGTATTCTTAAAAGTGTTATCTCCACCTTTATAGTTTCTTGTGTCTCTTGTTTTGTATTTTAATTCTTGTGCTCTTATTTTACATTTTAATTTCAGACTTACCAGTGCTATGCACCTAATAAAAACCAAGTTATAAAAGCTAGGTATAATGCCCTCAACCCTATCCACATCAAAAACCCTAATGAGAAGTTTTCTTCAAAGTGATGGGAATGCCCTCTAAAACGAGCTACAAATCATAAGAAAAACCCTCGGCAAAAAGTGCTTCAAAATTAAAACAAGTAATTTCTGCAATTTTACTCAACTAATTCACTTTTAAAAATTCCTAGTAAGCTAAGTCTTTGTAAAACTGACTTCAAGAATTATGAGTTTTAAATATAACTTGTTATTAATTTATGAATTATTGGCACTTTCATTAAAGTTAAGAATATTTAATTAAAATTATGACTAGACCACTAACACATTATGTGAGGAGCCACAGGAATAAAATAATCTATGTAAACTGATTTGCATATAATTTTCATTTTAGAATCCAAAGTAACTATTCTTCTGAAAAATCATCATTCTACGTCAACAACTGAGAAAAATCTAACAAATGTAGCATAAAGCATTACTAATTTTAGGTACACCAAACTATGAATCAAGCTGCCTGTCAGAATAAAGCTCCTCTGGCTCACTGATTAACTTGGCAAGACAGAAAGATCTGATGACATCCATACACTCGACTGTACCCTCTGACAAGTTCTGGATTGACAAGTTTTCTCAACAAAAAAATTACTATTCATTCTAATATTTATATATTAGTATTTTTATTCATGTGGCATTTATCATAACACCAATTTTAAATACAGTTTCTGCTGAATATCTAGACACAGCTAAAGAAAATCTATTTTAATTATCAAATCACTGATGACTGTACATGCATTTTCACCAAGGTAATGGGATTATTCCCATCTCTAGGCAGATGCTCACTTTGGTAGTATATACACATTACTAGGCAGACAGTGGATATGTAAACATTGGTATTTACAAACTGTGTTATTTTCAAGTGTTTTTTAGCTTCAACTCCCAAGGCCTATTTCCAGTCTTAAAAGAAGTATATGTGCTAAAAATATATGCTCTAAATCATGCTGGTCATATTCTAGCTTTATTTTGAATTTTCTTTCCTCTCCTTCTCCACTCTAGCACACCTCATTTCCACCTCTGACGCCTTGTCTTGGCCTCCGCACATGATCATAGTAATGAAAGGTTTTTTATATCCAGCTATATAAATTGATTTTTAAAAACACTGAGGCCTAATGCACAAGAAAAACCTTACTACAATTTAGTTTTTCTAACACCTCTTATTCATCTATTAAACACTTTTTGAGCTTTTTTGAACCCTCAAACTGCTATTTTATTCCCAGATCTATTGTCTAGGGCCCTGTGAATACAGCAGTGAAAGAAGAAGCAAAAATATTGCCTGCATGGAGTGCTGTTCTAGTAATGTGAAGATAATTATAACCAAGGATGGGGCCAGATGTGCAGTCAGAAGTTTCTATGCTCATGGGAAAAAGAATACTCGACAGCCCTGACCTCATACCCAGTTTCCACACTACAGCAAACAAGGTGCAGTTCAACAGAATCCACACAAGCTAAAGGGTGTCAGTCTGCAAAGGCTGTCAAAAGGGGAAGTTTTGCTCTTGAATTTGTATAAATGATGTGAAAAGGAAAAAGAAAAAAGGAAAATTTCATTCTAGAAGTACATATGTTGTAGATTATTTCATGCTACTGAGAGGCATGTATGCTATTTTAGAAAAGTACTAAAATAATCAAATGTTGGCTAGAAAAGGAGCATCATTAATTACCACAATTCTGAAGAGTGAATATCTTATTTGGGGCTGTATTTCTTTTTAAAGTATTTAGGATTTAGAAAAACTTGTGTGACTAAAGAAATGAAATCTATCAAGAAACACAATAGCTGAACCTAGCGAGGGAAACTAAATAAGAGAAAGGAGACGTCTGAGAGCCAGGCCATAAGCTAGGGGTGGACTGTGTGCTCTCTCTGATCCCACGGTGAGATGACACAGAGGTGGCAACCCCACAGGCAAACTGGTGTCAAGTAACGTGGTCTGAAAGGTGGCAGTGCTTCTCAGCCTCAGCCTGTGTCCCCTGAAACTCACCCTTTCAGCATTAAAATTGTGTTACAGAAAGCTAATAGAAGAAGGGAAACAAGACTGTTGTTCCCTAGCCCAAATGATGGCTGCTCATGATTACTTGCCCATAAACTTTGATAAACTTACACTATCAAGAGACAAGAGAAGTAAAAATAAGTAGAAAAGATTTTTCAAAGTATATATGGAGGTGGGATGGTGCAGCCCTGACCACTTAATTTCCTCAATCAGAAGGCCAGCCAGGAGCTTATTTCCTCCAATGGGGTGTGCTGTCTACTGATGGCACCTGGTGGGATGCAGCTGCTCTGATCCCTGGCACTCTCCAATTACGACCAACAAGTCCATCAGATGGAAGCAAGTGCTCACAAGTCAACTCCTCCTACTGTCTTCTCCCTTATCAAACTGTCTAGGCTGGTGGGTCACAAGAGGCAAACGGCCTCTGGAAACCAGAACAAAATGCACCCCATCTTTACATACAAGAAGGTCATTAACTTGAGTAAGTGAAGAAATCCTTGACCTTTAACTGAGATAGCATGGTTTAAAATAAGCCACAGGAAAATGGAACCGCTCAAGTCATCTCTGGGTGTTATTTCATTCAGTGAGATCACCGAAAAACCCAGGCAACCTAATACTTGGGATAGTATTTCCAACTATTTTCTCTTCAGAGAACTTGCCTATAGTATGTCCCTCAAATCCTTGATGAAAGACAGTCTTGTGTACTTTTAAGAATGAAAAGATATATGATCTGAAAAGAACATGTGTAATGAGAATTTAAAAACCAGTATTAGCATGAAAATTTCAGATGCTACAGGTTCACTAACTACACTTTTAGTCAAAACTTAATAACTGAGTTGAGAATGTTTCTTCTTTCTGGACTCTCTGCTTTATCTCCCTGTTAATAATTAAGCAGAGTATGCTGGCACCAGCCTGCAGTCTCAGCACTCTGGGAGTCAGAGGCACAAAGAATGCAAGATTGAGCCCTGCCTGAGCAACTAAGCAACTCTGTGAAAGGCTTAGGTTCAATCCCTAGTACCACCACTACCACCACCACCAAAATAATAATAATAATAATAATGATAATAAAATAAAAAGTGTACTGAGAAATAGGAATTTATTATCACTTAACTCTCCTCAGATTTTTTTCTTCTAAAATCTAATTAGTAAACAAAGAAACAACTGAGGGTTTGCACAAATGATCTTAAGATACCTTTCCCTTCTATACATTTGTATGCTTCTGTTATCTTCTTATTCCCGATAGTGTCAAGATTTTATCATATAGGAAAGAGTAGGGGTGGGAAAACTGGAACTCAAAGAAGGAAAAAGATGGAGCAAGATTTAAAGGAAGCTCACAGAAAGCTGAACAGCTGCTAGGTCCCATATGAACAAGTCCCATCTCATTTTGCAGACATACTCTGTCAGAGGAAGTGTCCTTGCAAGCAGCCACCAACAATGGACATCTTGGTAAGGAATTACACAGAAGGTTCCATCTTAAAGATGCAGTAACCCCTTCGTGAGCTCCTTATGTTTGATAGTAAGGCGAGATGATTATAGTCCATATTCATCCAGAATTTGGAGCCAACATTTATCTGTGTGTTTTACTTGCGACACTGAAGTTTTTGGACTCTGTATATTAGGTAAAAATGATTTTAACCAAAAAAAATCTATAATTTTACCTTCAGTAGAAATTCTTGTAGTTCTTGGTGGGTTTTTGTTACTGTTGTGACTGAAAGATCAGACCAATTTACCTAATTTAAAAAAAACACACATATTGTAATGGTTATTGCTTACGCATCAACTGCCTAGAAAAAAAAGCCATGTGTAAAACAAAAGGCCTCACTTAAATTTTGTTAAAAGTAATAGAAATATAAAGTCCCTTAGCATAGTCATCATTTCTTCAAAGTGGTTAAATTTTACATTGACATATTCTACTCAAGTTTTCTATTAATTCTTTCTAAACTGTACTTTAAAAAATAAGTAGCCATAAAATATGACCGTTTTAGTACTTTTTCTAAAAAGATATGTTTCTCTGGCTTTTTGGCTAACATCACAGGACTTTAAAATGACACTCTGACAGTACAATCTACGCAAAGATAAAATTATAGTTCTATTTCCTGAAAATAAATATACATGAAGAGAAATAACTAGACCTTCCCATTTTTCTTTGGTAGTATAATTTCTTATTTTGGGGAGACTTAATAGATTTATATTTATCTCAGATCTTTAAAATCCTAGTAAGATGTCTGGGCCAAGTGTGATTACCTTCATTTTCAGAGAAATTTCAGGAGAAATTAAAACTCAGAAAGGCAAACTTACCAAGGAATGACCCATGGAAGCCAAGAGTCAGAACTGGAACTCAGTGCTGCTGCTGAGCCTTCCTGACACTTATAACTCTGTGGACTCAGTTGTAGCCTAATACTAATTTCTGTTTTCTCCATATCTGAGCTAAATCAATATTTGAGTGCTGTTAATATCTAAGTCTTATCATTTAAAGATATAATAACACATAAAAATGTATAAGAAATTTTACTTAGCGATCCTCATAACAATCTTTTTGACCAATACTTCTTAAATGTTTTTAAATACTCAATTATTTGTTGAAAAGCTACTAGTGGCAGGCACTGCTCTCTTAACAGAGGGTAGAGAAAGAAGAAAAATCTCGCCTGGTTGAGTTCACAACCTAGTGCGGAAGACAGACAAAAACCAAGTAAGCATGTAAGAATTATCAGTGTATCAGCACTTTAAAGATGAACAAGTCTGAAACAAGGGTAATGAGGCATCGAGAAGGCCCTATGAGCAGGGATGATTTGAGGTGACTGTTAGCTATGCCTTGGTAACAGGGTGAGAGGACAGTAAGGCCTCAGGGAAGGAATAAGCCGTGAGCCCAGCAACAAAAGAAGAACCAGCATTCCTGAGCATTGCACACTAAGACAGAAACACAGGCCGTAAGTGAGACACGTGGATTTTAAGACTGAAAAGCTTGAAAACAGAAAATATTCTTACCTCAAAGTAGAAGCTAGGGCTTTGAAATCCATTCAACAAAAGTACTGAGTAAGTCAAACAGGTTAGGATGGCAAAGAATGAAGACTCCTGCTCTCGACATGTATTAATCTAGTAGAAGGATCTGTGAAAGTATGTTGTCTATAGAAGACCTCAGATGAAAGAGGAAGCATTCTATAGAGGCTTAAAAGTGACTCTAGGAGAAGGTACAGATAAAATTTGGTAACCACTGTCTTTGAAGAACCGAAGCAAAACAGCACAGAAACACGACCCCGTTCTTGTGACCTCATCTGTAATCCAACCTTAGGAGAGAAGGCAATACAGTGAAGCCCCACCAGGGAAGAATCAGGAAGGTGTAGGAAGCCACGTCACAGGGAACAGACACAAAGGGGCCCATGAAAATCTTATTCTGGCAGTAACAGAAACAGAGTTGGGCTCCTTGGTTAATGAGACAGCTGGCTGAAGCAGAGGTAACAGAGAGAAATCATAGGCAAGAATCAAGGCAACAAAGCAAGGATTAAAAAAATCAGAGAAAGGGAGAGAAGAGAAAAATTTCAGGGAAAATATGTCAGGAAAGACGAGCCTGTGGTCTTGATTTTTAAAATACTGATAAAAATGTTTGTTTCTAATTGTCTCCTCAAATCTAAAGCTTTCATTTCTTTACAATAAAATTGTAAGAGTAATTTTATTGTGTTACAGTTTTTTAAAAAACTTGACAATTCATGCAGTGTATATACAGGAAAACAGCACATTCCATTAATTGAAAACTATATACATATAAATTATTTTCTTTTAAATTACAAACCCGCTTGGCATTAAGATCTTCTACAGATCACTTAACAGGTATGTAAAATATCTTTTGTGGGTGAGAACAGCTTACTTTGAAAGTGTACTCCCAATATTTGTCAGCCCTTTTTTTCTGGACTCCTTTCAACATTATCTTCTCAATGTGTACAGCTGAAAGAAAACACATATACACACTGACTTTTGGTTCAGACACCAGATACACAATTCAGTTGTCCAAAGTAATTTACATGTTGACAAACGTTTAATGATTAGGCTAATTAGTTTTATTACTGGCCTTAAATCATTAAATAAAACAGAAACATAGCAAAATGTCATGCATCCATACATTAATTTTTTTCTGTACAGTTTTGACATGCTCAGTGCCAAAGTAGAGTCAAGCACTCCACTAACACTAAAAATAGAAAAGGACAAATAAAAGATGCCTATACTGAAGAAACTCTTCTCCATGATAATCTTGAAAACTGTTACTCAGATTATTAAATACAGCACTTTTAAAATCAATACATTTGGTTTATTTATACACAATAGGTGTAAATTACAAAATATCTTTTAATTTTAAAACTACTTAAAAGTAATATAACAAGCTGACAAAACTTTAACTGGAAATTAAATTCTTTTTTTTTTTTTTTTTTGAGACAGGGTCTCACTTTATAGTTCAGGCTGGCCCTCAGCTCAGCCTCAAACTCACATCACAGCAATCCTCCTACCTTTGCCTCCTGAGTGCTGGATTACAGGTGTGAGCCACCACACCCAGCATTGTGGTATGTGGTACTGACTGCTGCTGGACATTAGTCTCCACGTCCAGTATTGTATGTGGTTACCAGGGATTAAGCCCAGACCCTTGCGCTTACAAGACAAGTGCCAGAATCAGTGAGCTAAACCCCTGGCCACGGAAATTAAATTTTTTGCAAATGTGACGCTTCCTATCATGCAATGGTAAACAATATAATTAGGATTATAACAATAAAGGTTTACTGCAATAAAATTATTCACAATTACAAAGATAAAACAGTGGAATACATAACAGTTAACCTGAATTCAACTAATCAGTTCATTCACAAAGTAAACAAATGTACAAACTCAACTACTCATTTTATACTTTTGGTGAAAAGTATCACCTTAGGAAATAAAATTTTAGAAAAAAAAGTCAATTTGAGAAGAGCCAATTTACTAAATGTAATATAAGGAATTAAGAAAAACAGATTGTTGCTCAGGCTATCAACAGAAGAAACAATACTTCATATGAAGGAAGGAGGTAACTTCAAAGGCTGACAATGAGTATAATAAAGTCACAAGACTTAAGATTAGAAAAATAATGCTACACAACAAGGTAGGTTCTTTTTGGACTCAGGGGAGCAAGAGATAAAGAAAAAGAGGACAATTCAATCTTGCTTTAGAGGAGGAAGTTAAAACAGATGAAGAATATACGTACAAAGTGACAAAGTATACAGGAGAAAATGAGGACTGCTGTAGGTGATGAAAGTGAGCAATGAAAGGCATGTAGCACAAAATATAGAAACAGGTGAGAAAATGAGCATTTCTAGTAAACAAAGGAGAGATCATCACTAGTACTTTGTACCAATCTTCAAAATAGTGTCTGGTGGCCTGTTTCTGGGGCTAGTCTCCCCTTTGTGTGTTAGAAATGTTGAAGATGGAGAGATAAAAGTCTGTCAATCTCTCTCTCTCTCTCTGCTCTCACTATATAGCCCATGCTGGCCTCAAAGTCATAGCGATCCTCTCAATCCTCTTGCATCAGCCTCTGGAGGGTGATATTACAGGCATGCAACACCATGCCGGGCTTAAAAAAAAAATCTAAAAAGCCAAGAGAAAAGCATGTGACTCTTCAGGCCTGTGCATTATTATAAATGCTGAAGTAGGGCCAGGTATGTTTGCTGTTTTCAACAGCTGTAATATTAACTTAAAATGATGCTACTAAATAAAAACATCCTGAATTATTCTATTTTCACAAATAAAGCAGCTCTGCCTCTATAAATCACTGGGTACAAGGTCAGGGGACCTTGGGTTTTGGGGTTACAAGGGGTCAGATCTCAGTGCAGCTTAGCAGAAAATGTTAGGATGGCATTACATTACACAGAACATGGCTGTAGCGTCAGCCTGGAATTCAAGTTGTACCTTCTGTTATCTACCAAAATCAAGGTAAGATATAACAGGAAACTATATGGCAGTGACGACAATCCTTTTATAGCTTTCATTCCAATTTTAGTGCACGTGCTGCTGAAGCGAGCACCTTTTATAGCTTCCAGTGACATAAATAGGCTGCTGCAACACACGTGCCACAGGTTCACTACCAATGGTTTATGGCAAGGAATGGCTAATGAGAGCACCTTAATGCTCACAAATTAAAACAGCAGGTAATGTGTATTTTTTTAAGTGAGGAATTTAAGAATAATCATCTATAACACTACCTTGCAGTTAACTGGCAGCATTTTGATAGCTTTTATGTTTTGCTGTACCATTATTAAAACAAAAGGACCCTCATTAGTTACTTATATATTCAATAAGTTCAGCTGAAACCCATAATTAAGGTCGTCTAATTGGAGAGATAAGAGTACTTCCATAATATGCAACAGTAATAAATACGTAAATGATTTTCCTAAATAAATATTTATACCCAGTAAAAATATATTACACACAAAAGGTTATTGATGGGACTAAAAGGAGACATGTTGACATAAATACAGTTGCTATATCTGAACATAATGCTTACTGTTTCTTTGGGTTTAAGGGCCCTGGTGGTAGTCCACATTTGTAGTTTCAATATTCCTCCCAGAGTTGAGTGAACTGGTGCATACCAGAGATGAGTGTAATCCTAACACTTGAGAGGCTGAAGCAGAAGGATTGCCAGGAGTTCAAAGCCAGCCTGGACTACACAGTGAGTTCAAGGCCAGTCTGAACTACACAGCAAGACCTTGTCTCAAAAAAAAAAAAAAAAAAAAAATCCATAGATCTGAGCTCGTTACCTTTTTAGATAACACTGTCCTCTCATTCCCCCATCCCAGCCCCCATGCCACGTTCCACTGGCTTACCACCAGCGGTACATGAATGACTATTGCATTGGGCAGCTTGTACCACTGATGGTACAAACAAATATGATTCCTTTTATCAGTCTTTTTACTTATAAAATTAATAAAAAGCCAACTGGTGGGACAGTCGTTTATGTACAATTAGTGATTCAAGCTGTTTGCAGTGGGACATATAAATTACACCCCTGTTGTGAACATATTATAAAATACATTATTGAGGGAAACATGGATTTGTAAGTAATTTATTTATTCTTTTACAGTGAACTCTGTAAAACTTATTTTTGGTAGACACCAAGCATATTCTATAGACAGCGGCTAATGAAATACTTTGAGAATGGGATAAAGTTTTTGCCCTCTGGAAAAGGATGACTATATTTAAGGTGCATTCCAAAACAACTGACTGTAAGACAGAACGGAGAAGTGCAGGCGACAACAAGCCAAGACTGCAAAGCCGGGAGGAACCCAGAACGTAGAGAGCAGAAATGGGAGGTGTGGCTCTGAACGAAACCTAGTACCAGTAAGATTATTGCACTCCAAAAAGAGAATGAAGGGTTAAGAGTTAAGTAGTGTAAACAGAATCCTGGTTTAGGTTTATAACGAAGAGTCGGACCATACCTTCTCGCTGAGCTCTGTGAGGTGCCACAGTAGGTCCATCCTGAGGTACTGGGGTTTGTTCTATTAAATTGGTCTCATTACTTTGCACGTAGTCACCATGAGCGGAGTTGTTCTATAGGAAGAAGAGGGGTCACATTAATCTAAAGCATGGAATAGGAAAACTCACAAAGATAAGCCAGAGTAAAGTCTTGCAGTTTTAATAATCATTTTAACAGCAATTTTTAGAGATCAAATAAGTGACTACATATTAAGAGCAGAAAGGCATAAAGTGTCAGAGATACACTGTATCAAATGTTGTATTGTCATTTAACAGTACTATTCTACCAATTACTTACTTTCCCAGCTGTCTTGGAGCATAAAAAATTACACACTGGTATTCAGAGTTGCCAGTGATATCAATTCTAAACCATAATGAACTAGAATCAAAAGGACATATGCTAATACTCCAAAGGTAATGGCATCTGCACTTTCTACATTAATAAGATAATTTTTTTCACTGCTTGGTTTTACTGTGAAGAGATGTTAGAAAAAAGTTTTACAGAAAATATCATCTATACATGCCCAATCTTTCTACATATATGTAGACAGTGAGTTTACTATTAATGTTAAATCATCTACCAGAAACTTGGTGTTCTATTGTACCTAGCTGAGTTTTCTCAGACAATCATTAGTGAACTAGAGGTTTATACCTAGAAGATTAGTTGTTTGGAGTAATAAAGAACATGCAAATCTTACACTTCCCAGAATTAAAGCACCATCATGAATAACCATCATAAACCACTGATTAAACAAAAACACAAAATAGCTTTCACTAAGTCCTTTATCACAGGTCACATCCATCCCTTCCTTCTCAGACCTCAAAATACCACTTGTGTCAAATCACCTCAGTTTCAAGAACCAATTACAATTCTATAAATATGCACTAACTATACACTGATTTTAAAAAAAAAACTAAGTAAAGAAAGGAAGTAGATAGAAGACCTTAAACTTTCTAAAAATCTCCACTTAAGATATTTTATTGGGGCGGGGATTTAGCTCAGTGGTTCTGGTGCCTGCCTTGCAAGTGCAAGGACCCAGTTCAGTTCGATACCCAGTAACCACATACAACAATACCGGGCATGGAGACTCATACCCACTAGCAATCAGAACCACATACCGCAGTGCCAGGTATGGTGGCTCACGCCTATAATCTCAGCACTCAGGAGGCAGAGGCAGGAGGATTTCTGTGATTTCAAGACTGAGCTCAGGACCAGCCTGAGCTACAAAAGAGAGACTCTCTCTAAAAAAAAAAAAAAAAAAAAAAAAATTTTATTAGTGTCCCAATCATTCATCCTGGTCTAATGACAACAGTCTGCTAGTTGACAGCTCTATGTGTAGAGATAAAGCACCATATTAGATACTCTTGATAACTAAGCTTCAGCCTTACATTATAGTCTGTTTTTAGGAACCCAAGGAAATAGAGATTGTCTACAAAGAGCTATATAACAAGATGCACACAGACCTCTTTCATCAACAATCAACTTTAAAAATGTTTAGCCTATATATTCCCACAACTACTATATAGACTCAACGCGCAATCCTGATTGAAATTCTAACAGCATATTTCACAGATCTAGAGAAAAAAATCCAAAAATTCATCTGGAACCACAAAAGACCTAGAAGAGCAAAACCAATTCTAAGCAACAAGGAGATGGTAGGGAGTATTACAATACCCAACTTGAAACTATACTACAAGGCCACTGTGATAAAAAACTGCATGGTACTGGCAAAGTAACAGACCTGAAGATGAGTGGAGTAGATTAGAAGATCCAGAAACAACTCCAGACACACTAAGCTATCTCATTTTTGACAAAGGAGCCAAAAATTCTCAGTGGAGGAAAGATAGCCTTTTTAACAAATGGTGCTGGAAAAACTGGGCTTTAACCTGCTAAAGACTAAAGTCAGACCTATCTCTTTCACCATGTACCAAGCTAAAACCAAAATGGATTAGAGACCTAAATATTAAAACAGAAATACTAAACCTACTACAAAACAGACTAGTTAAAACTTCTGAAGACACTGGCTTAGGGAAAGACTTCATGAACAAAACCTGTATAGCACAAGAACTGGCAGAAGAAATCAACAAATGGGATCTCATCTATTAAAAAGCTTCTGCACAACAAAGGAAATCACCAACAGACCAAAAAGACAAGCAACAATATGGGAAAGAATCTTTACCAGTTGTTTCTCAGACAAAGGACTACTATTTAGAATACATAAAGAGCCTAAAAAAAAATCAGCTCACCCAAATTTAAAAACCCAATTCAAAAATAGGCATCTGAAATGAACAGATATTTTTCAGAGGAACAAGTAAGAGCAGCTAGGAAGTATATGAAGAAATGCTCAATAGCACTGGTCATTCGAAAGATGCAGATGAAAACAACACTGAGATTTCATCTCACTCCACAAATGGCTGCTATCTCAGAATTAGCCAGCAACAAATGTTGGTGAGGCTGCAGAGAAAAAGGAACTCTTTTCTACTGTTGGTAGGAGGGTAGACTCATACCACCTCTGTGAATCTCTGTGGAGATTCCTTAAAAAACTAGTATAAGAGGTCCCATTTGACCCAGTCATTCCTCTGATAAGTATATACACAAAGGAATTAAAAGATGCACCTCACAGTGACATTTATGCACCAATGTTTATAGCAGCTCAGTTTGTGATAGCTAAATCTTGGAAACAACCAAAATGTCCATCAACTGGAAATTGGATAAAGAAGATGTAGTTCTTTCATAGAATGGAGTATTATTCTGCCATTAAAAATGATAAGATTGAGTCATTCATACTCAGCTGAATATATCTCCAGGACATCCTCATAAGTGAAATAAACAGGTCAGAGATGTGTAAATATCATATCTTTTCTCTGGTATGAAAAAATGAAGATGTAAATGAGTTCAATATACACAGCTGATAATGTGAAATGGAAAATATTTAAAAGGAAAGAGGGTGTAGGGTAAATAAAAAGGGGAAAAAGAATGTGATAGTAATGAAAAAAGGAAACAAAGCTTATGTATACAAGGGGTGGGGGTTGCAGGGTGGGTCGGAATGGGAAAAAAATGAGAATCATGTCGTGTCACATTCTGGTACAAACTCCTAATGTTGAATGCAATCATGATGTGTATATATAATGTACCAATAAAGATTTGAATTTTAAAAAAATGTTTAGCCTAATGACATTTACTAATTTTCAATATAAATGATTTTTAAACTGTGAGTAGGAATTATTTTAACAAATTATATATAGATATATAGATATATATAATTATGTATAATTATATATTATATATTAATTATATATAATTATACATAATTATATATATCTATATATCTATATATCTATATATATATATAGAGAGAGAGGGAGAGAGATAGAGAGAGAGAGCTCTATCCTAACCCATATTATATAATCTTTCATTATAAGTAAGATCAAATTTGACTACAAAAGATTTTGCTTCTCAAAAATTCAACACTGCTATAAGTACTTTAAAAAAAAATAAAAAGGCATACAAAACTGAAAGTGAAGCTCAGTGTGGAATGCCTGTTTAGTGCGTAGAAAGCCTTGGGGAAAGGAAGAAGGAAAGCAGAGCAGGAATGAAGCAAAAAAGTAAAGAAGGATTAAGTCAACTTCTCAAACAGCTATTGACTAGAAACTTAATGAACAGATCGAGTATTCAAGAAAACAGAGTATATTTCTACATTACTCATGTATTTTTCACAAGAAAATACTTTCAAATATAAATGAATGAAAAATAATAGTTTTCACGAGAGAAATGCAAATTAAAACCATATGAGATATTACTTCACAAACATCAAAACGATTATATTAAAACAAAAGCAAAAACAGAAAGGGTACTGCTGAAGATGTGGAGAAACTGGAATCCTTGGGACCCTGGTGCACTGATGGTGGGAATACGAAATGGTATAGCCACTGTGTAAGACATTATCACCGGTCCTCACAAAAAATTAAATGGAATTACAGCAATTCTGATTCTAGATATATACTCAAAGTAAAAGTAAGAACTCAAACAGGTAATGAACACTATTGTGCACGGCAGCATTACTCACAATAGTAGCGAAGTGCAAATTAATGTCCACTGACAGATAAAATATGATATATAAAATGTGTACTAACCTTAAAAAAGATATCTACCGTGACACAGATGAACTGTCAGCACAGTAGGCTACACAAAATAAGTCTGACACAAAAGAGAAAATATTTTATGATTTCACTGATTAAGTTACCTAGTGCTATGGGTCTTTTCTAGCTATCTCCCCAAAGCCTCATGTCATCAAAAGTGGGGCTTTTCAGAAGTGGCTGGTGTGATGCTAGAATTGATTCATGGTGTGATGTAAGGATTAAGGCTCCCAACTCTGAGTGTGAGTGCTACCTGCCCTAGAGGTGGGTGGTATGGATAAGATATAAGGGGCAGAGAAAGAGGGTCTGTTTGTCCCCTGCTGCCTTCTATGAAGTGCTTCTCCTCTGCGATGGCCCTCTACCATGACACCACGTCTTAGAGTCAACAAACTATGAACCAAAATCTTAACAAACTGTGAGCCAAATAAACCTTTCCCCCTTTAACTCTGGGTGTCAGGTATTTTCTATCAGCAATCAGAAAACTAAAGCACCTAATTAAATTCATAAAGAAAATAGAATACAGTGGACCCTCCAGTTACAACCAGCCTCACATACGAACAACTCAGGTTACAACTAGAATTTTAGTTTTAACTTAAAACCAAAGTCTTGAG
>PVIR01004426.1:67449-79315 GCA_004026965.1 Petromus typicus | reverse complement strand
GAGAAAATGAAGATGTAAATGAGTCCTAGCATTGTATGTTATATATTGTGAAATAGAAAATGCTCAATGTAAAATAAGGTGAAAGGGGACAATATTGAGATTGTAACAAAAAAGTAAGGAAACAAATTTTATGTATATGGGGGGGTGGTAGGGTGGGTAGGGCTATGGGAAAAAATGAGAATTAAGTTGTGTCTTATACCAGTACAAATCCCCATTATGGAGTGCAATCATGATGTGTATATTTAATGTACCAATAAAGATTTAAAAAAAAAAGATTTCTTATGATATAAAAGTATACGAGTAAACTGAGCTGGGTGTGACTTTGCACTCCTATAATCCCAGTATTCAAGAGGCTGAGACAGGAGGATCAGAGAGTTCAAGGACAGCCTGAACTTCAGTGAGATCCTGCGGGGAGTGAAGAGGATCCTTCTACATTGCTGGTAGAAATGTAGACTAATACTGTATACCACTGTGGAAATCAGTATGAAGATCCCTCAAAAACTAAAGGTAGAAATTCCATGTGACCCAGCTATTTCTCCTCTAGGTATCTTCCCAAAAAAGACGTATCATTAAAGACATATCATTACAGTGATACATGCACACCTATGGTTATAGCTGCACAATTCATAATAGTTCATTCTTGGAAGCAGTCTATATGTCCATTAACAGCTCAGTGACTTTTTAAAATGTTGTCTTTACACACAACAAAAGATAAACTTGAGTCATTTGTAGGAAAATGGATGCTTCTTGAGATTACAATGTTAAGTGTAATAAATCAGACACATAAGCTTAAATATTACGTGATTTCTCTTATATGAGAAATCCAAAATATAAATAAAGAGCAAAGTAAAAGGTAGATAATAGGGAGTAGGGAGAGAGATCTTTCTTAAATGGGAAGGGAATCAAGACATGGAAGACAAGAGGAGGGAAGGGATGAAAGAGATAAAAAAGGAATTAAGATGTATCATGTACCAACTTCACACAAAGAATAAAACAGTATGCACTGCATATATGTGCTAAATACTCCTCAAGAAAACACAAAATTTAAATCGAGAAATTGATGAATTAGATTTCACTAAAATTAAAAATTGATACTCATACAAATAGCATTAAGAAAGTGAGCTGGAAATAATTATACACACCTGTATTCCCAGCACTCAGAAGATTGAGACAGAAAGATCTCCAAAAGGTCAAGGCCAGTTTGAAGTACATAGTGAGACTCTGTCTCAAACAAGACAAAACAGAAAATGAAGAGGAAGAATTGGGGATATGGCTCAGTGGTTTGCTTAGCATCTGCTCACAGCACAAAGCAAAAGTCACAAACTAGGAGATGTTAGCAAAATGTGCAAACTAGAACTTATCTGTGTCGAACGCTTTGTGACTTGATGCCCTTTCTAGGCCAAACAATATGTGTAGTACTCCTCATTTTGGGTACTCATCAAGCCTCTTGGAACCAGTGAATGACAGTACCAAGGTACCACCACAATCTTAAAATGAGCAAAAGAGCCAGGCACATGCCCATTACTCCAAAAGGCTGAGGATGGTTACAAGTTTGAGCCCAGTCTGGGCAACTTAGCCAGACCTTGTTTCAAATTTTTAAAAAAAATTTTAAAAGATATAAGGATATTTCTCATAAGAATGCTCTGGGTTTAATTCCTGGCAACAAAACATAAACACCTAATTAAACATATAGCCACGTATTGTGGCACATGCCAGTAATTCCAGCCCTCAGAGGGCTGAGGCAGGAAGATCACAGTTTAGGATAGCTTGGGCTACATAGTAAGATCTTGTTTCAAAAAATCTTTGACTCAACAATTATCTCATCATTTAACTATGAAGAATGACTGTGTAAACATAAGCATGCGTACACACACATATACACATATATGTACACACTAGAAGACCTATACAAGACTTCACTGCCACTTTATTCATAATATTCAAAAAAAAAAAGAAATGCATCAAGGAAATAAAAAATATTTATAGATGGAGAGGTGGATACATAGTGATACCTGGTGAGGCATATAGGAATATACTGAAAAAAATTCTTCTGACTTTGCCAAATGCTTAAACATTTTCTTTATTTCTTTTCTCTTTTAGGTTTTTTCTTTTTCTTTTTCTTTTCTTTTCTTTTAGGTTTTTTGATACAGGGTCTCACTTTGTGGTTCAGGCTGGCCCTGAGCTCAGCCTCCAACTCACATCACAGCAATCCTCCTGCCTCTGCCTCCCGAGTGCTGGGATTACAGACGTGAGCCACCATGCCCAGAACTGTGGTATGTGGTACTGGTTGCTGCTGGCGTGAGTCTCCACACCCAGTATTGTATGTGGTTACCGGGGATCGAACCCAGGTCCTTGTGCTTGCAAGACAGGCGCCAGAACCACTGAGCTAACTCCCCGGCCTTTAAACATTTCATAATACTACGAAAGCAGGAAAAGTGCTTTAAGACTCTGTGTCTCAAGAGAGGGCTATCAATGTACCTAATTCTGTTGCTTGGTTAGAAATTGTAATGAGACTGATTTCTTAACCACTAACAAATCTTTGTGCTGTACTAGAGAGAAGGGAAAAGAAAATGAAACCACTTGAAAAATAATATATCTCCTTCATGGTCAAGGGAATCCATGAAAATTATAATTCACTGGGAAAAATGTTTTCCTTAATATGGATTCAAACAATAATTACACGAGCTTGGGAGTTGTGTTGGGGTAGATGTGCTTGTTTAGCATAATAGTCACCCAAAGAAAACCAGAGGAAGAATGTAGAAGTATGTTTGCATAATCTCAGCAGGAACAGGATGGGAAACCTGAAGCCTAACTCGGAACTGTGCTGTAGCAGAGCACCCAGGATGTAACTCCAGACCGAGAGCCTCAGACTTGGTGAGAAATAACCTTCCAGGGTCACCACGTGCTTAGATTGAGCATTTGTAGGAAGGAGACCTCTGTAGGATGGAACCAAATCTTTGCAGTAGAGCTCCCACTGTAGGGAGTTTCCAAGAAGGGAAGGGCAGGTTTGTATTCAAGACCTGAAATGGAGAAAAGATTTTTAAAAAGAGGAATGTACAAATCTCAAAAAGAGAAAGCTAGGAATTGGAGTATGCCCAGGAAACGCCTCCTGAAGAATTCTCTGAGGATGTTAACCAGTATCAGAGTGTACTAATCAGAAAACTAAACAGGAAGTTTAAATTAGAAAGTTCTTTAAGAAACAGTGTGAAACAGCTAGACTGAGGAGAGATAGGCCTTGCGGAGAGAGAGAAGTTACGAAGGGAAATTGGGTCAGATCTGGCAGCGCACGGTACTTGGGAGACTGGAGGGAAGTCGAGTACAGTCTGAGCCACTTAGCTAAACACTGTCCATCACAAAATAAAATTTAAAAAGAGGCTAAAAAAAAAGAGGCTGAGTCTATAGTTCAGTGGTACAGCACTCACTTGGCAGGCGAGAAGTCCTGAGTTCAATCCTTAGTACTAGGAAAAAGGAAAAGGCAAAGTGGGCAGAAATGTCCACTGGTAAGTATTCTCTTAGCCGAAGAACAGGGAGGGCAGCTGAGAAGACAGAAGGAACTTGACCAAGAAGAATTACAGGTCTCAAAGGTATACTCTGATATTCTTTTCCCAGTTGCCTGGATAATAGGACACCATCTGAAAGTAATGACAATATAGAAAGGAAAACCATATAAAAATGAAATAAAGGGCTGGGGATTTAGCTCAGTGGTTCCAGTGCCTGCCTTGCATAAGGACCTGGGTTCATCCCCGGTAACCACATGCAACAGTGCCGGGTGTGGAGACCCACACCCACCAGCAATCAGCACCACCTACCACAGTGCCAGGCATGGTGGCTCACGCTTATAATCTCAGCATCTGGGAGGCAGAGGCAGGAGGATTGCTGAGTTCAAGGCTGAATTCAGGACCAGCCTAAACTACAAATTGAGACCCTGTCTCAAAAAACTAAAAAAAAAAAAAAAAAAGAAAGAAAGAAAAAGGCATTAAGAGATAGAGCATAACATGACAGGGTCTTTGTGGTTCAAAAGATGACTTGAAGGACAAAAATATAAATTATATATAAAAAGAGCTAATTGTCTCCTTCATTTCTGAGGAAACTTCTGAATGGTAATATTAACTTGCTGCTTCTTCCTGATCCTGATAGGCCAGTATCGACAATAAATGATGAGATAGCAGGTCTACATAGTTTTATCTATCTTATAGCCCTGGAGATTGAACCCAGGGGCCTCACCTAGGCTGGGCAAGAAGTCTACTCCTGAGCTACACCCCAGCCCAGTTTTGTCCATTTTATCTCTCATTCTTACTGGTTATAAAGAAACCCCAGAAACAGTCATCGTTCACACATTCTCTTGTCACTCTGTTTTTCTGTCACCCTGAGTGGATAGGCTTGCGAGGTGGGCTTAGGGTGAGGACAGGAAGTAAAACAGTCAGTAGTTACCATTCTCAACTCTTCAACGGAGTAGTATAGGTGAACATGTTTTGTGTTGATGGCACAGAAGAAAAATCAAAGAAATGGAAAATGATTGAAGTGATAACTCTTTCACTGAGGTCCATATGACCCCAGCAGCAAAACCATCTGGCCAACACCAGTCAGCTCGGATGTCCAGGCAGCAAATGGCAGTGAAGTGAGAGTCATGCAGAGCATAGCAGAGGGAAGAAGAGTGGAATGGGTCACAGAGAAGCAACTGGGCAGGTCAGACACACCCTTCTGCATGTAAACACACTAGAGAATTATGTCAAGAAAGTGGGTAATTCAGCTTGCCAAATTCTCACTACGAAGTTCTAATCTATCTCTGAGCAGCAATTTAAATCTTATTGTTACTGATATCTATAATCAAGAAACACAAAGGGAATTTAATCATCTCAAATCTTCAAGTAACAATTTGTACACTAAGATGCTTAATTGTGAATTTATTCAATAGAAATTTAGACAAAGAAAAAAATCAAGTCAAATTGGATAGTACACAGGTTTTATGGAAATAACAATTCATCACTTCTTTTTTTTTTTTTAAGGTTTTTTTTTTTGAGACAGGGTCTCACTTTTGTGGTTCAGGCTGGCCCTGAGCTCAGCCTCAAACTCACATCATAGCAATCCTCCTGCCTCTGCCTCCCGAGTGCTGGGATTACAGGCGTGAGCCACAACGCCCGGCACTGTGGTATGCGGTACTGATTGCTGCTGGGCATGAGTCTCCACACCCAGTATAGGTATGTGGTTACCAGGGAATCGAACCCAGGTCCTTGCGCTTGCAAGACAGGTGCCGGAACCACTGAGCTAACTCCCCGGCCCCATCACTTCTTGAATTCAGCATTTCTCTGTGTTCCTTCTTAAATGTGGGAGGATAAGGCAGGAGGATTAGAGAGTTCGAGGCCAGCATGGACTACAGAGTGAGACCTTGTGTCCAAAAAGTTTATTGATCATTCCTCTCCTTCTAGCCTTTAGTTCCCTTGTATTTCCTAAGGCCATTATCATTGGTCTTACTGGTCAGTTCAAAAAGCCAAAGTATCAGACTGTTCCTCCGACCTCACATCACAATTAGCCACCCAGTCTTGGGTCTTCCTTCCCTCCTCACCAGCAATTCTTCTCAAGTTTCTTTTCTTACATCATCCTGGTCTTCACATTAAACTAAGGTTTAGAAACACACTTAGGCAGTGATACAGAGACATGCAAAGTAGAAGGCACTTTCAAAACTTGAGTTTGAAGGATATTGTGATCTAGAGAGGCAGGACTCTGAAAGACAGGTTAGACCTTCTAAAAACAAAACGCAGTGTGGCTGGGATTTAGCTCAAGGGGTCCCACGCCTATCTCAGAAGTAAAAGGGCCTAAGTTTGATCCCTAGTACAGGAAAGAAAGATAGAAAGAAGGAAAGAAAGAAAGAACAAAAAAAAAAAAAAAAAGGAAAAAACCCAGTGTCACTGAAGTCTAGAATCAGTCAGAAAGGTCATCAGTCAGAAATTATCTTTCAAGCGGCCCAAAGATCTCTTAAGCTAACCAAATTCACAAGATACTGATAAATAACCAATGTCAATTAATATTTGCTCAACTAATATTTACCCTGTGTCAGAGGCTATTCTAAGCACTTCCTATGACTCTATCCTCAAAACAACCCTCAAGGGCTGGAGATTTGGCTTAGTGGCAGAATATCTGCCTAACACAAGCAAATGTTATTACAAGACCTTTAAAATAAGTTTATTTCATGTTAATATTACTAAGGTTATACACCTGGAAAGTGATTTTTTTAAAAGTTAGGAAAAAGATTATAAAATGTTTTGAAAAATCTTTCAGAAAAATAGAGCAAGGTGTAAGGAAAGGTGGAAATAATTAAATATAAATAGCGAAGCTAAAATTAATTTCTAGGAGAGTTACAGAGAAAGATGTTTAAAATGGTGATGGTAAGATTATGAAACAAATAACCTAAGAAAGTTTTTCAGATTCAGAAGATAAGTTTTCAGTTTCAAAATGTCATCTGTATACTCAGAAGAATGGATAAAAAAGGTTCCATACAAAAGTATATTTTGCTGAGGATTTAGCTCACGTGGTACCACACCTACCTTGGAAGCATAAGGACCTGAGTTCAATCCCCAGTACCGCAAAAAACAAAATGAAACAAAGTACACTTTGAAATATGAGAACATTGAAGATAAAAGAAGATGTCTTGTGGTCAGAATACAAAGACATATAAACCAATAGAAAGAAGTAAAAATGGGCTCTTTCACTCTCACATTGAATACCCTTTTGAGAAATTTCCACTTCTCTTCCCCACAACCCTGTGCTCACAGGATTTGAAGCGCTGCTGCAGAAACGAAGAACACCTCCGCCAAGAAACCTCAGCATCCTTCCAATGAATGGGAAGTTGGAACTGCAATCCGCCTTTTTGGGCTTCTCAAGCTGCGAAGTTAAAGGCGGACAAGGGTTGCCATGGCTGTGAAGTCGTTAGCCCCATCATGGAGGGAAGCTCGGTTGCTGCTACGTGAGGGAGGAAGGATGATTTTGCAGCATCCTAGCTGAGGCAAGTCTACAGAGATAGCCAGCTCAACAGAAGCTAAGTCCATAGAGTACTCAGGTCTTTTGGGAGTTACACTTTTGGGCACGGTACTAAAAAAAAATTAGACTTAGGGGACTGGGGATTTAGCTCAGTTTAGCTTGGCACGTGCAAGGGCCTGAGTTTGATCCCCAGTAACCACATACCACAATACTGGGTGTGGTGACTCACACCTATAATCCAGCACTCAAAAGGCAGAGGCAGGAGGATTGCTGTGAGTTTGAGGCTCACCTGGGCTGCATAGTGAGCTCAGGGCCAGCCTGAACTACAAAGCAAGACTCTGTCTCAAATTAAAAAAAAAATAGGCCTAATGAAGGAGCTTACAGGGAGGATGGGACATAGAATAAGGACTAAAAAAGAAAGATGCTTATCAACTTAGGCCTCATGGCCACCTACAAATGTAACAGCTACATTTTTTTGTTTTTTGTTTTGAGACCAGGGTCTTGCTGTGTGGTTCAGATTGCCTTTGACCTCACTCTGCAGCCAGGCTGGCCTTTGTCCCATGGCACTGCTCCTGCCTCAGCCTCCCAAGTTCTGGAACTACAGGTGTGCACCACCACGCCCAGCTACATTTTATATTTTTTATATTCTCAATCCACAGTCCACCTGCACCTTGTGTGAAGAGCACTGACACTGGCTAACATTTTAAATTCATCGTACTGTGCTGATAGCTGATATGGTTGTGTGGACCATTGTATTGATTACCACACAAGGGACATTACATGCATTTCTTTTACAGCAAGTGACACCAGGAAGATTTTGGTGCTTGAATTGCCTTTTCACTGTTCTCCCACAAAGAGAAGTCTACACATGAAGGATACCACAGCCAGAAGGAGCCAGAGTGTCCCAGTCAGGGTGTTGGCACAATGCACAGGCCCCTTTCATCTTACTGAAGAAATTGAGTTTACATGCTATGTGATAAGCTGTAAGAATTTGGGTAGCTGCTGTCAGCTAGAAGAGCAGAGATCAAACAGTAAATAGCAAGACTCCTTTCTCCTCTGCTCCTCCTTCTAGCCCCTAACACCACGGCTTAGTGGTGGGTCTTACCCCAAAGAAGAAAACAGAGGAAATGTCCCAGAGAACTCCTCTCACCCAATCCTAAAGGGGCTTGGAGAAGAATGAGTGGAAACTGACCACTGTACTCATTCTCTATTTCAGGTCCCTATGACTGGAAATATGGCCGGCAGTGGGAAAAGGGTTTAAACTCCCAAGTTTGAAACTAGGCCAACCTAGACTCTGAATAACTTCAAAAACAAGAAAACTGTGGAATCTGCCTGGGATAAGGGAGTAGTCATCAATGGAATGTAGAGAGCTGTCCCTGGAGGAAAAAACTTCCTCCATAAAACTTCTGGTGTTTGCGTCCCCTCCTACCTCTGATTCCTTAGTAACTCGGCCCCATAGAAGTAGTAAGTAGTTTATTGTGTAACCGTAAGTTGATGAATCAGAAATTGAAATTTATGTATGTGCTTAGTACAATTGCTTGAGTAATCTGACTTTAGTGAACTAAGCCTAGAGCAGTAATTGAATTCTCTCTAAATCACAATTTTGCAGGAGATCAGCAGTGACCACACATCTAAACAAACCCACCATTATACTTCTTGCTCTTCACAGGTTGAAGATGCACAGAAATTTATTAGCATGATTGCTTTTCACAGGGCCATAGTAGATGATGGATTCTTGGCTACTTGCTGTAGATCTATAAATTGTGGCTGCTTTTTTATGAGGGTTTTGTGTTTAGTTGTGTTTCAAAGATTAACATCATAGTATTTCAAAGAAGACAAAATAAAATATGATCCTTCAGTTCCTCCCTTTTCCATTAAAAACTGAATATTATGCTTGACTTTTTCCATTATCTGAAATCATTTTACTTTGCAGGGAGTCCAAGCATATAATTGTATTTCAGAGAAAAATAACTTTGAACAATCCAGTGAAGATTCTTTTGGCCCACCTGATGTGTAACCATCTACCTTAACCTGTAATATCTCTAACTCCAATTTCTATAGCCTCATTGGTAATATTTGTATAAGGACTGTACTTCATTTTTATTTTTACTTATTTATTTTTGTGGCACTGAAGACTGAAAGGGTCTCGTGCCTACTAGACAATGTTCTACCTTTGTCATACATCTCCAGCCCAACACTGCTTTATGAAAGCTTCTTCACACGGGAGTATTTTAGGGTGCTGTGGCAAGTAAAGAAACTCCTGGACGAGAATGTAGCTCAGCAGCACAGTGCCTGCCCAGCAAGTGTGAAGCCCTGAGTTCAATTTCCAGTACAAAAAAAAAAAAAAAAAAAGAATCACTTGGAATTACTTGTGGTGTATTTATGTTATCGGGAGGAATGGCCTAAGCAAACCTTTTAGTGGTTACAATGCAGCATGCATGCCTGGGTAGCCATCACTGCCCTAACTTCTTAACACACAACCATAAGATTAAAAAGAGAAAAAGTATATGGTTGTCATTTAAAGACATCTCAGCTGTGCTCCACTGGAGAATATAAGTGTATAATACAGTATTTAAAAAGGTAAAATTCATCAAAGAAAGATCCTTTCAAACCACAAGTATTTGTTCTTCCCTGTCACATAATAATTTAGGTAAGCATTTATCTACTTCTAATAAATGGATAAGGTGTTGAAATGTAATATGTATTACTCAGCCATGGTGGTACATGCCTGGGAAGCTGAAGAAGAAGGATCACAAATACCAGCCCAGGCTGGGAAAATCAACAAGACATTATCTCAAAATAAAAAAAGTGAAAAAGGCCTATGGATGACTATAGCTCAGCAAGAAGACCCTGGGTTCAAACCCCAGTACTGGAAAAAAGTTTGAAAGTCCATTTACAAAAAAGAAAATAGTAAAGTTCTTCACCAATGAAAGAAAATATAATTATTTAGCTCTGCAGGATTTCTTCCTATCCTATCCAAGGACAAATCAGATATGCAGCCACAACTGTTTGAAACAAACTTCTTCCTGGTCTTTCTTGTGATTCTCTTTTTTAAACCCGTGGCTCTTGTGATTCTTTTTTTTTGAGACAGGGTCTCATTTTTGTAGTTCAGGCTGGCCTTGAGCTCACTATGTAGCCCAGGCAAGCTTTGAGCTCACAGCAATCCTCCTGCCTTTGCCTCCCAAGTGCTGGGATTACAGGCGTGAACCACCATGCCCAGCATTGTTGTATGTTGTTACCGGGATAGAACCTGGGCCCTTGCACTTGCAAGGCAGGCACTGGAACCACTAAGTGAAATGCCCAGCCCTGTGATTCTTATATAAAACAGAATGTTATAATTATTTGTTGATAATTTTAAGTGTCTTGGGAATCTTTTGAGAATGCTTATGAGTTTTTCAAATGAAAGCTTTCACCAGTCCAAGTATTAATTTACAAGTAAGGACATCACTTTTTTGGTGTAGTAGTATTAGCAGTAGTAAAAGAAATTAAATCCGGGAACTTTACACTGGGCTACCTCCTCCTCCCTCTTTATTTTTCATTTTGAGATAGGCTTTAAGTAAGTCGTGAAGTTGCCAGGTTGGACTTGAATTTACAATCCCTCTGTTTGTCTCTCAGAATGTTGGGATAACCAGCATGCTGGGATTATACACCAGAGAACATTACATTTGTAAAACCTACATTCATATTTTTAGATAAATTTGATGAGAATTCGTAACCCAGTATCACAGTAATTACGTAATTCAAGTAATATCGGAGCTGTCCTTAAGGAGAGTCAGAAGGGAGAAGAGAGACACAAAGACAGGTAAGAGTGGGCCTAGGAAGAAAGGATGCGGATCCAGGCAATCTGCTTCTGACATAGGAGCCAGGGCATGGTAAACTGGCTGGGAAGATGAGTGAGATCTGCCAATTACAAGAGCCTAGCGTGAAGCACATAGAACTGCAGAGCTTCCACCAGATGTGGACGGTGTAAAAGAAGACCAGACACCATGGCGAGCTCCCTATAGTGAATTTCTGTGAGTACTTTTATTTTTGCTTTTACCTTCCTTTTCCCTTGTCCAGGTCATTTGTCCTGCAAAGCTACTATTTTTCCTATACCTATTCACCCTCCACTTTTCAAATAAACTCTTGGCATCATTTTTTTGGGCCTGTCTCATCCAATTCTTTGGTCAAGGCAAGAACCTGGAACACTTCTGATTGGCCAGCTGTTTGTAAAAAAACTACATGATAACAGCACTGGGAATTGAACTCATTCATAATGAGCTACCTCCCCAGCGTTTAAAAATGATTTTTTAATTGATTAAATTCTATTACAACACTGCCATTATTTTACATCATTATAGCCTCCTAGGAGAATTAAATTTATTCTGAGAACAGATTTACTCAGGCAATTTTGACTGAGTGACCACTATAATTAATAAACAATAGAGCATCAAAGAATTACAGAGTACATTTTCTTTTTACATTTGTATAAAGTTATATAAAGTCTTAGATATCCCTTAAGTTGACTATAGAGAAAAATGATACGGTTTTTTTCTGAATAAAATACATAAGATTGTCTTTCAAAAGTCAAATGTTAGGTTAATATAAAATATCTTTGACCACTTCCTAGTGTACTAACCTAATTTTAAAAAAAATTTTCAGGGCCGGGGAGTTAGCTCAGTGGTTCCGGCGCCTGTCTCGCAAGCGCAGGGACCCGGGTTCCATTCCCTGGTAACCACATAACAATACTGGGTGTGGAGACCCACACCCAGCAGCAACCAGTACCACATACCACAGTGCCGGGCGTGGTGGCTCACGCCTGTAATCCCAGCACTCGGGAGGCAGAGGCAGGAGGATTGTGATGTGAGTTTGAGGCTGAGCTCAGGGCCAGCCTGAACCACAAAGCGAGACC
>PVIR01004426.1:0-67349 GCA_004026965.1 Petromus typicus | reverse complement strand
CAGACACAATCTTGCTAAGTCACCATGTTCCCTGGGCTAGGATGCAACTTGTGATCCTCCTACTACTATAGCCTGCCAGAGTGCTGGGATCACAGGCATGCACCATATCTAGTAATAGACAATCTTAAATATTAATACATTATATACAACAGTTCATCTGATTAGAATCCTTAGTAAATGTGAAAAGAATGTGTTATCACTTCAAGTGAGAGTTGAGATAATAGTTGGAACCTTGGAAGAAGTTATCAATAAAGAGTAAATAAATTTGAGAATAAAGATGTTAATTTTTTTTTTTCCCACCAATACTAGGAATCAAAGTCAGGACCTTGTGCTGGTGTGGGAGGTGTGACGTCACTAAGGTAACTTCCTATCCCCCAAAGTTGGTGATTCTTAACCTTAAAGGGACAGTCCAGAAAATGAGGCAATCTTTTTGAAATAAGCGGGCCTATGTTGATGGGTGAACACAGTAAGCCAAAGATATAACAGGCCTCAGGTAGGCCAGTGAGGGAGAAGTGAGAAAAACACTGTATTAGCCTTCCTGGGGATAAATGTGGTGCTGTTACAGGAAACAGCCTGGGCACACTGTTGTTTGCTGTGGGGAACTAAGGGAAAAGAGGAGGAAGGATGTTATATTTACTATATTGATTGATTACTCAATAATCTCTCCTGGACTCCATAACTGTTTCCAAAAGGATCCTGAGTTGGGGAAGACAGTAGCTTACATTTGGGTGCTTAAATTGATTAAATGTTAGAAGAGGTACCTAAGGGGGTAAACTGATGGGCAATAGCTAGGTTTTCTTTCAAGAAAGCTGGAACTGAATGAGTTAAAATTACTTGAGGAAATCAAAGGCTTATCTGAGCATGTCTGCAAGGGAAGTCCAGTGTGCCAGAAAATTTTGTATTTTACCAAGGACACAATTTAGTCTGGTAAAAATCCATCTCAGGGAAACTGTGCAGCTTACTCATTTTAGGCCAAGGCGATTTCCTAGTGACCTTCAGATAAAACTGAATAAGACAGAAAGACGTGTGTTACACACACGCTGGTAGTAATGGGTTGAATGTGAACGATTTTTTGCCTCTTTGATTCTAATCACGTGCTCAAAGATGTTTTAAAGCTAAACAACTTGGCAGTTCCATTTCCAAGAACGATGGAGTACTTGAAAGTGGAAATTGGGCGGGGGATTTAGCTCAGTTGTTCCGGTGCCTGTCCTGCAGGCACAAGATCCCTTGTTTAATCCTCAGTGACCACATACGACAATGCCGAACGTGGTAGCAATCAGCACCACACACCACAGGGCCAGGCATGGTAGCTCACGCCTGTAATCCCAGCACTCGAGGCAGAGGCAGGAGCATTGCTGTGAATTCCAGGCTCACCTGGGCTACAAAGTGAGTTCAGGACCAGCCTGAACTATAAAGCGAGACCCAGTCTCAAAAAACTTTTTAAAAAGTGGACATTTAAGCCAGGCACAATGGCATGTTCCTTTAATTCCAGTTACTTGGGAACCTGAGGCAGAAGAATCCAAATTCCAGCACAGCCAGGACAGTTTAGCAAGACACTGTCTCGAAAAATAATAAGGTGTGAGACTGTACTTCCAGCACTTGCATAGCACGCACAAAGTACTGGATTCATTCTCCAACACTCCAGGTAGTTTAAGACTAAATCATCGCTACTTGACGTATTGTTAGATAACCATTTCAGGGAGCTAAATAGTTGCCTAGCAACATTACAGCGCAAGCAAAGATTTAAATATTACACTATACCCTGCTAAATACATAAAAGCAGCACTCGGTTAGCATGTACAAGACCCTGCATTCAATCCTGAACATCAAAATTAAAAAGGAAACATGGCAAAAAATATTTATTGGAAAAGAAAAAAATATAGAAATTAAGTAAAATATTTCTTGAATTCAAATCCTACATTTTAGATAGGTGAAATTACAGTTAAGGGGTAGTCTTTTACTTTTATTTTTGTAGTCCGGGGGATCAGCTCAGCCCTGCAGAGCCAGCTGTCCACCGCCAAGCTACGCTATTATAATCCGGCCAGGGATCCTGTGTTTGCTTCTACGGCTCGTGCCAAGGGGAAAGTTTTTCAGTTTCCAGAACAATTAGGGGTGGGAAGATGGAAAAAACAGCCATAAGGTATTTGATTAGCCAAATCTGCTCCCAAGAAACTCTCCTCTGGCCTGTGAGGGTCTCAATTTAGGAGTTCCCAGCCGTGGCCTCCGGCACAACGGGCCTCAGAGCCGCGGTCGGCACTCGCTGCGGCTAGGCAACACTCCGAGACTTCTTCGCAGCGCTAGCCCCGCCTCTTGAGACGCCTCCGCCAAGCGCGCCTCAAAACACCCGCTTTCATTGGCTAACGTCACGCTGGGGATGGGCGGGGAGGAAAAAAGATGTCAGACAGTACCGTCACTTCCGGCCCGGGAGCGCGCGGGTTGATTCGTCCTTCCTCAGCCGCGGGTGCTCGCAGCTCGGAAATGGCGGGTAAGTTCCCGGGAAAAGTTTACCAAGGGGAGGAGGCGGACAGTTATAGGAAAGAAAGCCGAGACGGCGGTGACAGTGTCTGCCTGGAACTTTCAGGCTGTCGCCTGGGTTCCAGAAGGCCCTCTTCGGCCAGGGAACGTGGAACTCTTGAGTGGAGCCGCTGGTCGCCGCGGTCCGCGCCCCCGCCCCCATCGGTTCCGAGTTCTGCTCAGTCTGCGAGCGACCTGAGCCCTGTCGAGGGCCAGGAGCCGGGAGACGGGCCGGGGCGTCTCTCTTTGGGTTTGGAAAGACGCTTTGGGCCTGCTTTTCTTCCCCTTCCTTTGCCTGCCTCGGCTCTGCTGCGTCTGGTCTTGTCCTCCCCGCCTGCTGATAGCAAAGCTCCCCTCCTCCAGGTCTGTGTCCGCCTTCCACCACAGACGACTTCGGAGCTGGCTCTTTGCAGCAGCCTCGCCCTGCACCAGGACAGACATGAGTCTGGAACAGTCTTGTCGATCTCTAACTCTGTAAGGTTCCTAGGCTCATAGTTAGGTGTCCTGTGAAAAAGACGTTTGCGCACCTTTCCTTCATCCAAACTTCTTTTTTAGACTACTGGCTATATTCTCCTGTGTTCTACTTTACTGTCTTTATTTCTTTAGCTTACAGCATTTAATAACTTATGACTGCTAGTACTTTGCATTTGTATTGAGGCTATTTTAGCGTGTTTTTTTTCAAACTGCGGATCTTTTGAAGTGATTGGCTGTTTCTTTTAATCATTTTTACCCCAGTGCCTTCGTAGTAATGTCACTGCACGTTAAACATTTCCTTTTTATAAGTATGCTGGATAGAGGAGCTCATAGCTTGACATCTACTGCTGTTTTGTCAGAGACCTAGTACTACAAAAGAGGGGGAACATATGTACTGGTGTACATATTTCTAAGAATTATATCAAAATTCCGTATTGTAGCGCCTCTAAGCAGTAGTTGAGTGTTTTTCGATTTATTTATTTTTGCGGCCTCTTGGTTTGGGGGCTCAAACCCAGGGCTTCTACACTGAGCTTCATCCTTAATCCTTTAAAACATTTTTTTTATTTTGAGAAAAGGTCATACTAAGTCTTCCAGTCTGAGCTCAAACTTGTGTCCTCCTTCATCCTCTCAGAGTACTGGGATTACAGGCATGCACTACTATGTCATGCTACCTGCAGTTTTGTTAAGTAGGTGTTTTATCAATTCAGTTTCATATTTAAAATCTCAGGTTTAGGAAGAAGTGTAGTAGAGCCATGTCCTGTATTCGATTCCCAGTACAAAAGGAAAAAAAACCCACCCCAAACCTACAAAACTGTGTGGATTTAGTTAATATATAATTTCACATCCACTATTAGATTGTGTTGCTTTAGTTATAGGTAAATTCCTTGAGCTGGGTTCTATGATTTTTTTTTTTTTTTTTTTTTTTTTTTTTGTACATTAGGGTCAGAGGGTTTTAGTAATGTCTCTAGTTCACAGAACAAGTAATTCAGGAATTATTTCCAAATCATTAATCTATATAATCCCATTTTCTGTATGTGTTTTAGCTTCATTTTGAAGTTTATGGCTTGTGTTCCTTTTCTATAATTTGCCCATAAGGGGTTTTTTTGGATGAAGTTTGCTATATTGGCCAGGCTGGTCTAGAACTCATGGGCTGAAGTCACACCTACCTCTTTCCCCACTATAGGCCTGAAACACTACTCCCAGTTGACTTTTTTACTTCTTAGTTTTTATGGTCATTTTGTCAAGAGATTTATTATCATTTGCCTGGAAGTTTTCTCTTGATAACAGTTTATTCTGGTGTTACTTGTTATATATTATATTGATGGATATCCACTGTATGATAAAATCATTTGGTTGTTGCAGTAGCCCAGATTTGTGACTATGCATAAATGGTTAAAAAAAAGATTTTTTTTTTTAATCCAAAGAAAAGCTTTTTCCTCCTTGCCCTGTCCCTGTTCTTTTTACCCAAGGAATAAAAACGGTTAAGTTATTTTGTATGTTTTTGAGGTAATCTATAGGTATATTAGCAGGTTTTTTAAATAGCTATTTTACGTTGCTGGGTAGAATTTGTTCAGTATTAGAAATAAAATGCTATTTTAATTATGAAAGAACATTATTGGTTTCTTATATTTGATCATGGAAAGTTACATCTTTTAACATTATTTTTTCATTTTAAAAATTACTTTTCTTTTTCTTTTTTTTCCTTAGTACTAGGTATTAAACCCAGAGCCTCATGCATGCTAATAAGCATGTGCTGTACTACTGAGCTACATCTTTAGCTCTAAATTCTCTTTAAGGGCTACTTAGGTCTAAATCCTAGCAGTGTGTCAGTATTAAATATTTAATAACTCAGTAGTATATTAATTTTTATACTTATTTATGTAAAGTATTCCTAGTCCATAAACTTCAAAGATGATTTTTGTTTTTTTCGTTTTGTAGTTTTTTGAGACAGGATCTCACTTTGTAGTTCAGGCTGGTCCTGAACTCAGCCTCAAGCTGAACTCAGCAATCCTCCTGCTTCTGCCTCCTGAGTGCTGGGATTACAGGTGTGAGTCACCACTCCCCGCTGTGGTATGTGGTACTGATTGCTGGTGGGCCTGAGTCACCTCACCCAGCATTGTGGTATGTGTTTACCAGGGATCAAACTTGGGACTTTGCGCTTACAAGGCAGGCACCAGAACCAGTGAGCTAAATCCTCGGCCCAAAGGTGTTTTTTAATTCATTTATTGAGAAGAATATAATGACTTTATTTTTATGATTTATAGGCACATTTAAATTGTTCTACTTCTTTTTTGTTTGTTTTTTTTTTTTGTTTTTTTTTTTTTTTAGGTTTTTTGAGACAGGGTCTCGCATTGTGGTTCAGGCTGGCCCTGAGCTCAGCCTCTAACTCACATCACAGCAATCCTCCTGCCTCTGCCTCCCGAGTGCTGGGATTACAGGCGTTAGCCACCATGCCCGGCACTGTGGTATGTGGTACTGGTTGCTGCTGGGTGTGGGTCTCCACACCCAGTATTGTTATGTGGTTACCGGGGAGTCAAACCCGGGTCCTTGCGCTTGCGAGACAGGCGCCGGAACCACTGAGCTAACTCCCTGGCCCTAAATTGTTCTACTTCTAATAAGAACTGTACTTACAGCTGGGTGGGTGACACACACCCATAATGCCAACACTGTGGGAGCCTACACAGGAGGATTGTGAGTCAAGCCCAGCCTAGGCAACTCAGCGAATTAGTGAGACCCTGTCTCAAAAGAAAAACTACAGAGGGCGGGGGATATAGCTCAGTGGTCCCGGCGCGTGTCTTGCAAGCTCAAGGACCCAGGTTCGATCCCGGTAACCATATAACAATACTGGGCGTGGAGACTCACCCCAGCAGCAACCAGTATCACATACCACAGTGCCGGGCATGATGGCTCACACCTGTAATCTGAGCACTTGGGAGGCAGAGGCAGGAGGATTACTGTGATGTGAGTTTGAGGCTGAGCTTGGGGCCAGCCTGAACCACAAAGCGAGACCCTGTCTCAAAAAACCTTAAAAAAAAAAAAAGAAAGAAAAACTACAGAAAGGCTGGGGATATAATTCCTATAATTGAATTCAATTATAATTCCTATAATTGAAGGCCCTGGGTTAAATCCTTGTTGCCATGCCCTATCCCAAAGCAAAAAATGCTACTTGTTTTCTGTGTTATTTTTATTTTTTTAAAAAACACTACTTCTGTGTCCCACTGTTCAGTCATTTTCAACCAAACATTTTAAAAATCTTTTCTCTTAGGATTTGGTGCTATGGAGAAATTTTTGGTAGAGTATAAGAGTGCTGTAGAGAAGAAACTGGCAGAGTACAAATGTAACACCAACACAGCAATTGAACTAAAATTAGGTATGTATGCCATTACCAAGTAATACTGTGTGTGTGCTATGTGTATGTATCTTTAAAAATATTAAGTAGAGCTTTACATAAAAATAGTTATTTTTCTATATTCATTGAACATATTCTGATTTTATAGTCCTGATTTATCTCACAGAGTAAGTGGATATTTGAGAGATGGCAGAGTTTTAACATGTTGGGAAAATGTGGCAAAAAAATCAGGTACTTGTGATCTTAGCTTCTTGAAAATATTCTTTCCCTTATTCTTTCCTTTATAACCAAAAGAAGTCTGCCTTTTACCTTCATGTCATCTTTTTTTAGATTCCACATTGGAGAGAACTTGAGATACTTATCTCTTAGTCTGGTTTATTTTAACATGATTATCTCCAGATCCATCCATTCTTATTCAAATAACAAAAATTTGTTCTTTATGGCCGAATAATGTTCATTGTATATACATACCACATTTTCGTCATTCATTCATATGTTGATGGGTGGTTTCATTTCTTTGCTATTATGAATTGTTCCACAACAAATGTATGTACACAGGTATTTCTATATATACTGCACTTTTACTGTAATAAGTATAGGCAAAGCCCATAAAAATAATAGACAATAACAAGTGTTATTATATCAGTGGTAAACACTGATACAGTGCTGGTTGAAATGTAAAATGATGCAGCTACTTCAGAAAACAGATTGAAGGTTCTTTAAAAACTTAAACATAAATTGTATGACCTAGGGGTTCTACTTCTAGAGAAAGTCCTGTCCAAGAGAAATGAAAAACATCTATGTAAAAACTTGTTTATGAGTATTTGTAGAAGCATTATTCACAGTAGTTTAAAAAATGCAAACAGGCAAATATCAGCTGGTAAATGGGTAAATTTTGGTATATATGATGGATTTTGGGGGGGGATTTACTGGAGATTAAATTTAGGCCACTCATATTAAGCTACATCCCTATCTCTTTAAAACTTTAAGACAGGGCCTTGCTAAGTCACCAGGTTGTGCTCATACTTGTAATCCTTATATTGTAGTCTCCCAGAGTGCTGGGATTACAGATGTGCACACTATACCTGGCCGATGAAATACTGTCTGACAATAGAAAGGAATGAAGTTGTGATACCTGTCAAAATTGGCAGTACTGGGGCTTGAACCTAGGACCTTTGCACTAAACTATGTCCATAACCTTCTGCCTTTTATCTTGAAACAAAGATCTTGCTGATTGCCCAGGCTGGATTTGTAACTTGTGATCCTCTTGCCTTATGCCCTCCCTGCTACCTCCGAGTGTTGGTGTAATAGTTATGCACCACACCAGTGTGAAGCCCAGTCTGGTTTGAATTTGTGATCATCATTTCTCAGCATCCAAAGGGTTAGAATTACAGGCATGTGCCACAATGTTTGGCTTTCATTTTACCTATTATTAAGTACAATTAGGTGGTGAACAATGTACTACCATCACCAGTATTTCCAAAACTTTTATCACAACATACAGAAAGTCTACTAGGTAAGCAACAACTTTCCATTAACCAATATCTGTTATTCAGATTTTAATTGGGGCTTGCTTTTGTTTATGGTATCTGTTTGGCTTCCTCAGACTGAAACAGTTATCAGTTTTTTCTTAACTTTAATTACCTTGGCACTTTTAAAGATTATAGGTCAGGGCCAGGGATTTAGCTCAGTGGTTTGGACAAGGTCTCAAATTCAGTCCCATTAACCACATACCACAGTGCCAGGTGTGGTGACTCATGCCCTTCAGCAACAGTACCATATACCACAATGCTGGGTGTGGTGGCTCACACCTGTAATCCCAGCACTTGGAGGCAGAGACAGGAGGATTCCTGTAAGTTTGAGGTTTGCTTGAGCTACATAGTGAGCTCAGGACCAGCCTGTACTACAAAGCAAGACCCTGCCCCCCCAAACCAAAAAAGATGGTTGGTCAAAGATTTTGTATCATGTCCCTTACTTTGGGAATGTATAATTGCTTATTGTTTATTTTAGGTCATGTATCTTTTGTAGGAAATATTCCAAAAGTGGTGCTCTGATATCATTGCACTATATTAGTTTCTCATCTAACTTCTATTCTTTATTTCCTATTTATTTTAATGGTTTATAATCTGTTACTATCAGTTGTTTGGTTCTCATTTGTCACTTAGCCATTGGAAACCCATTTCAGCGTGGTTTTATAGTTATTTTATTTACTTATTGTAGTTTTTTGAGTCAGAGTCTTACTTTGTAGTTCAGGCTGTTCTCATCCTGAGCTGCAAAGCACAGTCCTCCTGCCTCTGCCTCCTGAGTGCTGGGATTACAGGTGTGAGCCACCACCCTGGTACTGATTGATTGCTGATGGGAGTGAGTCACCATGTTCAGTATTGTGGTATGTGGTTACTGGATATCAAACCTGGGATCTTGTGCTTGCAAGGCAAGTGCCGGAACCACTGAGCTAAATCCCCAGCCCATGTCTTTATTTTACATATTTCTTATTATTTGATTATCTTTTTTTTTTTTAATTTTTGTACTGTGGATCCAACTTGGGACCTTGCACTTGTAAGGCAGACACTGGAACCACTGAACTAAATCCTTGGCCCTTGAATATCTGAGAACTAGATGTTGTAGGTTCACCTTTTATCTCTGCTTAAGCTCTAGAAGCATTCAATTTTGCATGGAGCTTTGGGGTTTTTTTAGTGTAGGAGTATTTTACAGCTAAACTCTGGATGCTAGGTGAGCTCACTGCATTAATGTTACTTATTATATGAATGAGAGCAGGCCCCATATTAGTAGACAGAGCTTTGTTCTGTCCTATTCAGTCCTTACTCTTGGCATGGTGGTTATTGTTCTGATTTTCTTTACCAGTATTAGTTTTGTTTATTCTAGGGCTCTTCTTTTTTTGTTGTTTTTGTTTTCTGTTACTTATTTGTTTGGTGTTGGGAATTCAACCCAGGGCCACTTGCATGGTGAATATTCCTTTTTTTTTTTTGAGACAGGATCTTGCTTTATAGTTGCTGGTCCCCAACTTACTATATATTCCAGGCCAGCCTTGAACTCAGAGCAGTCCTCCTGCCTCTGCCTCCCAAGTGCTGGGCTTACAGGAGTGATGTCACCACACCCGGCATTGTGGTATGTGGTTACCAGGGATTGAACTTGGGCCTTTGCGCTTGCCAGGCAGGTGCTGGGACGACTGAGCTAAATCCCAGGCCCTAGCAGAATGCATTTTTGATGATATAATATTACTGACTATCAGTTTGTTTCTTTTTAATTACAGGATCAGTTTCATTGGCTGATGTTGCTTTATTTAGAATCCTTATATCTTCTTGATTCAGTTTGGTAATTCTTCTGTATCTAGGAATCTATCCATTTCTTCTGTATTTTTCATCTTATTAGAATACAGGTTCTTTTTTTTTTTTTTTAGGTTTTTTGAGACAGGGTCTCACTTTGGTGGTTCAGGCTGGCCCTGAGCTCAGCCTCCAACTCACATCACAATCCTCCTGCCTCTGCCTCCCGAGTGCTGGGATTACAGGCGTGAGCCACCACTCCCGGCACTGTGGTATGTGGTACTGGTTGCTGCTGGGTGTGGGTCTCCACACCCAGTATTGTTATGTGGTTACCAGGGAATCGAACCCGGGCCCTTGCGCTTGCAAGACAGGCGCTGGAACCACTGAGCTAACTCCCCGGCCCCCAAGAATACAGGTTCTTAAAGTAGGTATTGATGATCTAAATTTCTGTAAGATCGGTTGTGATTTCATCCTTTTCATTCTCGATTGCATGGATTTGAGTCTCTTATTTGGATAAGATTGGTTAAAGATTTGTCAATTTTATTTAATCTTTCAAAGAATCAACTCTACAATTCATTGATTATTTGTGTTTTTTTATTCTCCACTATGTTAATTTATTTCTGCTCTGATTTTTATAATTTCCTCCTTTGTGCAAGCTTTGGGCTTGATTTTCTATTCTTTTTTAAGAAGTTTGAGGTTCATGATTAGAGTGTTTATTTCAGCCTACTAGCCTTATATGGATATTCATCATCTTAAATTTCCCGCGTAAGACTTCTTTCATTGTGTCCTATAAGTTCTGGTATGTTGTAACAGCATTATTGTTTAGTTGTAGAAACTGTCTAATTTCTTTAATTTCCTATGTGGCTTATTGTTTGTGCAGTATTGTGTTACTTAATTTCCATGTGTTTATAAAGTATATTTCTTTTTTTTTTAAAAGAAATCTTTTATGTATTTGTTTGTTTTGTGCTACTGGGGATCAAACTCAAGCCCTTGTCCTTCCAAGGCAATTGCGATATCACTTGAACTAAATCCCCAGCCCTTTTTCTATGTTTCTTTTTCTACTAATTTCCAGTTTCATTGCACTATGGTCTGATAATACACATGGGATAATTTGTATTATTTTGCATTTACTTAAACATGTTCTATGTGCTAGTATGTGGTCTGGTGTAGTAAATTGAGAATGTGTATTCTGATGTGTGGAACACTGTGTAGATAGCACTTTGTCCATTGTTCAAAAGTCTGGTTCAATTCTGATATTTTGCTGTTGCATTTTTGTCTAGTTGATCTATTTATGACAGTGGAACATTAAGGTCCCCACTACAAGTATATCAGTGCTTATTTAATACTTCATGTCCATTAGTATTTGTTTTATATAGTTTGCTACACTGCTTTTTAGTGCATATATATTTATAATTATTATCTCTTACTCTAGGATCTTTCCCTTTACAAGGATGTGGTGACCTTTTTCTCTTAATCAGATCTGGCTTGAAATCCATTTGTCTGCAAATAGAATAACTACCCCTGCTTTTTTCTTCTCTTTTTTTTTTTTTAGGTAGAGTTTAGCTAGGTAGTTCAGGCTGGTCTTGAACTCACTGTGGCTGAGGCTGGTCTTGAACTACTGGCAATCCTTCTGCCTCAGCCTACCCCTGCTTTTTTCCTGGGTTCCTGTCATATGGAATATTGTTTTCCATTCTTTGACTTTCAGTCTTTGAATTAAATGTGTTTGTATGCAGCATACTATTGGATCTTGTGTCATCTTTTTTTTTTTTTTGGTGCCAGGGCTCAAACTTAGGACTGTGCGTTTGCAAGGCAGATGCTGGAACCACTGAGCTAAATACCTGGCCCATGGATCTTGTTTCTTGATCCATTTTGCCAATCTGTTTCTTTTGATTGATGAATTGAGACCATTAACATTGATGGTTATAACTGATATGTATTGTCTTATCTTTGTCATTTTATTTTCCTGTTACTGACTTTCTTGTTTTTCTGTTTAATTTTTTGCCTTACCTGGTGAATTCATTCTTTTGGGATTCATGAAGTCATAATCCTCTTTGTCTCTTTCTAGATTATCCTTCAGAACACTTTGGAGTGCTGGTTTGGTGATCATGAATTTATTCAGGTGTTCTTTGTCACAGAAGTATCTTATTTCTCCATCAATTTTGAAAGATAGTTTTGTGGGGTAAATCAGTGTGGGTTGTGGGTTGTTTTCTTTTAGGGCTTGGAATACTTCTCTCTCTGCTCTCCCTGACTTGAGGGCTTGTATTGAGAAGTCTGCTGTAATTCTGAAAGGTTTCCTTTATAGATTGATTTGTTTCTTTTATCTAAAGCTTTTAATATTTTGTTCTTGTGTTGAATTTCTGGAATCTTGACTATTATATGGCTGGATGTAGTTTTAAAAATATGGCTGATTAGAGTTCTATATGAATGATTCACTTTGGGAAATTTTCCTGTGAACAGTTTTTTTGTTTGTTTTCCTATTTGAGACACTGTCTTGCTCTGTAGTTCAGGCTGACCCTGAGCTCACTTTGTAGCCCAGGTGAGCCTGGAACTCACAGCAATCCTCCTGCCTCTGCCTCCCAAGTGCTGGGATTACAGGAGTGAGGCACCACGCCCAGCACTGTGTTATGTGGTACTGATTGCTGGTGGGCTGAGTTTCCACACCCAACATTGTTGTATGTGGTTACTGGGGATTGAAACTGGGCCCTTGCCCTTCCAAAACAGGTGTGGAAAGCCCAGAGCTAAATCCCCGGCCCCTGTGAACAGGCTTTTTAAATCATTTGTGCTGGCTCTTGATTTTTCATTGACTCTGCTTAGTCTCTTCTTTACATCATCTAACAGCTTCTGGATTAATTTCTTGTGGTTCTTTGCCTTTTTTTTTTTTTTGAGACAGGGTCTCGCTTTGTAGTTCAGGCTGGCCCTGAGCTCAGCCTCAAACTCACATCACAGCAATCCTCCTGCCTCTGCCTCCCGTGTGCTGGGATCACAGGTGTGAGCCACCATGCCCAACTCTGGTATGTGGTACTGATTGCTGCTGGACTTGAGTCTCCACGCTCAGTATTGTATGTGATTACTAGGGATCGCCCTTGCGCTTGTAAGACAGGCGCCGAAACCACTGAGTTAAATCTCCGGCCCATCCTTTGCTATTTTTAAGAAATCTTTCTTTTCATGATTTCCAACTGCAGTCTTGTCTTTTGTATCTGTATTCTATCCTCACTTTAGCTCATTCTGCTGTGTATACATTCAGTAGAGAGGTTTTTTGTTTGTTTTTTGAGATATTGCCCCACTTTGTTGTTTAGGCTGGTCCTGACCTCACTTTGTAGCCCAGGTGAGTCTCAAATTCATAATGCCAGGATTAACAGGCATCAGCCACCACACCCAGCGTTGTGGTATGTGGTACTGATTGCTGGTGGGGATTAGTCACCCCACCAGCATTGGCATTGTTGTATATGGTTACCCAGGACTGACCTCAGGACCTTGTGCTTGCAAGGCAGGCGACAGAACCATTGAGTTAAATCCCCAGCCCACATCTCACAGGAATGTTAATCTGTTGTTCCTTATGGATGGAGTTTTGTTCAAGTATATATGTGTGAATGATTTGGTACTTTAACAAAAATAAATAAACCTTGTACTTTGGTTCTGCATATGACTTAGTATATTATTCTTTAATTTATTTGTCTGTTCTACCAATATACTGTCTTGTTAGTGTAGCTTTATAACGAGTTGTGGTCATGATTTCATGATGGTCATGTAGGTTCTCCATCTTTTGCTCTTTTTTCAAGATTGTTTTAAATATTTTTTTTGCCTGCTTCTTTTATTATTCTTAATTTCCATATGTTTTAGAATGAGCCTATTAGTTTCTAGTTAATAAGTTCTTGGTTACAGATTACATTGACTCTATAAGGTAGATCTAGAATAGTCTGTAGTCTATAACTAAAAGATTTTCTTCCTCTCTGCCCACTCTTTAGCTCTTCTTCTTACCCCTTTTTGTTGTTTATTTGGATTTTTAGAGACAGGGCTTGCTGTGTAGTTCAGGCTGGCCTTGAACTCACTGTGTAGTCCATGGTGCTCTTATGGCTATCCTCCTAAGGAGCCTCAGCCTCCCAGGTGGCTGCGATTATAGGCATGTGCTCTTACACCTGGCCTTCTTGTGTCATACTGATGTCTAAAATAGTGACACTCACGATCTATTACAGAAGGCAAAAAAATACTTGAGAAAAAGGAAAATACTTATGGAGTTGAAGTTCATGTCTTTAAGAATGAAAGGGGTAGGGCTGGTGATTTAGCTCAGTGGTTCTGGCATCTGCCTGGCAAGTGGAAGGTCTCGCAGGATTGCTCAAGGCTATCCTGGGCTACATAATGAGTTCTGAACTACAAAACGAAACCCTGTCTCAAAAAAAAAAAAAAAAAAAGAAAGAAACTTGAAGAAACAGTCATGTAGTTGAATGGGAGGGGTAAGTACACTTGAGAACCTTATGATTATCAGCAGTGAGGACCCATTTCAAGTTAGATACTCAGGAATACAAGGTGAAGTCAGCTACATCTTCATGCAAAGTACAGCAAATAGTGGCCTATAGTCAGATTTAATTAGAGTTGGGTTACCAGGCTGCTAAGACAAGACAAGGGCAAAAGAGTTGAGAATGTTTATGAGGGTGTGATTGTATTGATGAACCATGGGATTCTACATTGAAAAGGGAGGAGTGAAGATAGGATGCAGAAAAGGGATGGTGAAGCTGTACTTGAATCATTTCATTTTAAATCTTGGTGGGGTGAAAGTATTAGAATTGGAGTGTCAGAGGGAGTGAAGTGATTGTACAGTATTTGAAATAATGACTAAAAAAAGACAGTTGTAAATGGTTGATAAATGAAAGGTCATGTCACGGGAATGAGTGCGTGAGCTACGGCAAAAACAGGATTCTACAAAGGGGGATTAAAAAACTAAAAAGAAGTGAGATTGGAGGGTTAGTTCTCATTAATTTTGAAGTTACCAGGACTTAAGTCAGAAAAGGTGATTGCTAAGAGCTGAATGGTTTAAAGAATGAAGCAGAGAAATGAAGCAAGAGCTCCAAAGCTATTTATTTTTATAGAGACAATCTGAGACCCGGAATGGAAAGCAGGGAGGATATACCCTGTTTTAACATTATGAAAATTTGGGAGAGAAAGCAGCCACTACCTGAGAGAGCAGGAAGAGAAGTAGTATCTTATGGGAAAGCCATGTGAGTCAGTGAACTGTAAGAGAAAGTATGGAGAGCCTTACTTTCAGTGAGGAGGGAGGACTTGGAGAACTTTGATGATAAATGATATGTTTCACAGTAGCAGAGGGAGTTGGAAAGGAGTGGAAAATAGTATTGGATTGGTTTTACAGTGGTATGAGATGGGAATCCAGGAAGTTGACTGAATTTAGTAAAGAGTATAATAGAATTAATTAAGGTATTGCTAAAATATGTTTAATATTGAGACTTCTAATATTATAAGTTAGTAATGTTGATGGAAATGTTAGGACACAGGCACCACCCATGTATTTGAAAGTAAGCTTTTCATTTTATTTGGTTGGGAAAAAATGTTTTGCTAAAATGCTAATTTTTCATTCATTTAAGGAACATTAAAGTATAAAGAAATTTATGTTATCCAGAACACAGTGAGATATTCTGGGAATGTATGGCTATATTTTTGAAGCTGCTTGATAGAATCCATTTATTTATATGTTATGAACAGATTGTGTCTATTAAATTATTAAGCAGTCATTAAACTTTTCAGATTGATTAAGTTAATGTACTTTGGTGATTTCTTAATTTTGCTTTTGGCTAATAAGATGTAGAGTATATTGTTTTTTTAAATGTATCTCTTCTCTCCAAAGACTCCAAAAGTCATTCTGAGGACTAGGTTTTATAAGAATTGTATGTATAGGAAAAGAAATAGTAGGACATATGATCAAAATGAGGATTTGTTGCAAGCCCCATGTTCTGTTTAGGAGTAGGTATCATTGTGTATTCCAGGCTCTGAGCTTCTCTTTTCTTCCAGAACTGAAAGTGATGTAGGTTTTCCTGGAAGGAAAAATTTTATACTTTAATTATTTGTTTTTTGTTTTTCATTTTTTGAGACTGGGTCTTGGTTATGTTTGGATTGGCCTCAAACTCACTATGTTATCTAGTATGGCTTTGAACTTGCAATGATCCCCCTTTTTTAGTCTCCCAGATTCTGGGATGATAGGTGTGTGCCATCGCCCCTAGCTCTTTAGTTCTTTACATTGCGTATTTCCTACCCATTGGAATGATACATTTTTCAGATATTTTCAGAAGTACAAAAGAGTAGTAAAAGTTACTTGTAATTCACTAACTACTGCTCTATTATAATTTAATGTTTCCTTCTAGTATTTTAATTATATATTCTTTTTTTTTTAACAAAATTTCTATTGCCATATCATTTTTTTTCTGTGTATTGGAAACATTTTTCTATACCTGACATGAAGGATTCCTCAATAATATGATGCTTAATGATTAGCATATTTTGCATTTACTATAATTTATTTAATCACTTCCTATTTGACATTTGGGGCTGCTTGTTTGCTTGCCTTACTGTAAAAACTGAATGTAAAGACTTACAATATTTAATGTTTCTGATCTCTAGACGAGAGCTTCACTTGGTGCATGTTCTCATGTATATATATGTTTGTTAGATTGATATGTCTCACCTTTGAACTTCTATTTGTAGTAAAACCTCAGTAGTTTAGATGACAAAGGCATTTGAAGATGGCCAGTTGTAGAAATAATTATAAGTATGCTTAGCTCACTTTTTTCCGGTACTGGGGATTTGACATAGGGCCTTCTCACTGACCTACATCCCTAACCATTTTTATTTTCAATTTTTAGATAGCCTCAGTACTCAGAATAAGCAACAAAAATTTTAAAAGATATTATTTGATTTTAAATAGGTAGAAATTAAAATGGAACAGGAATATTCTTGAGGCTGTTGGGAAACAAGGGAGTTATATAGCAGCTAATGGTTATCTAAACTGGATATATAAAAAGAGGATATTTAAGCAGTATTCATAAAAATAATTCGGTATGCTTATCTCATTTTTCTGCTTCCCCTTTGTACATACTGGGGACAATAAATGTCCTCTAGAGTTCAAAAAGCATGATGTGATAAGAGCTTCATCAAATGAAGGTTATTTTTATGCTCACAATGTTCCATGTAGCATTCTGTTTTCACTTCCTAGCTGGTATAGTTTTTCTTATCCCAATACCTTTTTTGTTTTTCCTTTTACTCTTTACATTGTCTATAAACAAAAAAAATCCAGTACTTCTGTCATATCTAGTCTTTGAATTCTTAAAAGTAAGTAGAATTTTTGATGTTGAAGCTTTAAAATAATGTTCTGATTTTCAATATCACTAGTATGAGAATGCACTATGAATTATATAAGAGGAATAACATTCTTTTAAGAAAAATGGTTGTCTTCTAATTGTAGTGAAATTCTTGAAATATTTTTAATATTTTTTTACTCTATTTAAACAGTTCGCTTTCCTGAAGATCTTGAGAATGACATTAGAACTTTCTTTCCTGAATATACCCATCAACTCTTTGGGGATGAGTAAGTAACTTAATATGATAAAACAAAACAAATTCTATTCTTTTTCTTTAAGGTCTTGAAGTCAGATTATATTTTTGCTATTGTTCTTTTTCATGTACTTTATTTCAAAATACATGATTAAATAGTATTTTTATATTGAGACTCTTGTCTGTAATTTAGTGTTATAAATGGATGATCTTTTTAAATTCTCACAGCAATATTAGTCTTGTTAGTATTACTGTGTTTGTTGCTTTGTCTGTCCATACTGTTGTGTGATTGCCTTAGGAGGTATAAAGAGCTGGAATTCAGGTTCGGTCAATCAGACTCAGAGTCCATACTTACATAATTACTACTCTTTGGGTTTATTTTTTCTTCCTTTGTTGACTACTTGTTCCTCTAAAGCTAGAAAACTCCAGTTGTTATTCTACTAATAAGTAAACGGTTAGAGGAATTTATTTTTAGAAGTAACTTTAAAAATAAGTCTTAAGGCTGGGGATTTAACTCAGTGGTTCTGACACCTGCCTTGAAAGTGCAGCATCCCAAGTTCAATCCCCAATATAAAAAAAAAGTCGTAGACCATTCAGTGAGTTCTTTGATTTCCTCTCACCTGCACTATCTTATTAAAATAGTTATGTACCATTTTCTTTAATTTTTAATTTAAAAATCTTGAAATTCACAGAAAGTTGTCAGGTTGTACAGTAAACACTGTGTCTGATTCTTGGCTTAAGTCATTTTACTATGATGGGATTGTAAAATGGTGATTTTCTAACTTTATTTCTTCTACAGTTCATTAATTCACATTCTTTTAGAAAGAACTTTCCTTCTACTTGTCTGTGTTAGAGTAGACTCATTGTTTTTAATTAAATGAGTAATACTGTTATTGTTACTAATTTTGATGCCCAAATTATTATAGATAAGGCAACTGGCAATCTTTACAAACGTTTTGAATGCCTTTGACATGTCCTCCTTATTTTGGAAATGCTTTACCCTGTGGTACAATAAAATGTTTTGAATTTATCTTGTACTTTATCTGTTCTGAACTCAGTTTCCCAAGAATCCCTGGTTGTTGAAGTGAGGAAGGATATTTAGATATAGTTGACATTTAAAGTATTTTTATTCATGGCTTTTCCTCTATGCATTATTTTAACATGACTCACATATTTGCTGTTTTTAAATTGACAAATGTCTCTAGAGAATATACTTCCTGGGCCAGAGATTTAGCTCAGTGGTTTGGACACCTTGCTAGCAAGCAAAAGGTCCCAAGTTTAATCGCTGGTAATCACATAATACAGTGCCAGGCGTGGTGCCTCACATCTGTAATCCCAGCCCTCAGGAGGCAGAGGCAGGAGGATTGCTGAGTTCGAGGCTAGTCTGGGCTACAAAGTGAGTTTAGGGCCAGTCTGAACTACAAAGTGAAACTCTCTCTCAAAAAAAAAAATACACACACACACACTTCCTGAGAATTTCTCATTACTGTTGTATCAGGTTAGTCATTCTGTATGCTTTTAAAAAATTTTTGTGGTATGGAATAAAACTCATTTTATGTACTTTAAATATAGGTAGTTACGTTTTACTGTTATAAATACTTGATTTTTAAATTTCATTTTATTTTTTATGTTACCGGAATCAAACTCAGGCCATTGTGCTTCCAAGGTAGGCAAGGTACCACTTGAGCTAAATTCCTGGCACTGTATATATACTCATGCCAACATTTCAACCTTTCATATTTTAAGTAGGTTTTATCATAAAAATAAGAATAAATGCTTTTTGGATTTCTATCTTTAGAGAGGTATTTCTTTTCTTTCTAGTCCCTTTAAAAATCTCTGGGACTAGAAATGTAGCTCAGTAGTAAGAGTAATTACTTTTTATGCGCTAGGCCCCAAGTTCAATCCCCTCCATCAAAAAAGAAAAAAAAAAACTCTTCCTTTATGTTAGTAGATAAGATGACACTTTAAGATGACAGTCATAAATTGTGATAACCCTGTACAATGTAACTGGAGAATATTGGCCTTGATCCTACTATTGTTGCTTCTTTTTTTGGTGTACTTTCAGAATCCTTGGGATGGTCAGTGCTCTTATTTTGCCTAGACAGAACTCTTGGAAATTACACTGCTTCTTTTAAGTATTCTTTTTTTCAGAACTTACTGGGGTTTTTTGTTGTTGTTTTTTGTGAGTTTTGTTTGACTGATTGGTTGGTTGTGTTTTGAAACAGTCTTTGTATAATACAAACCGGCCTTTAAGTCTGTATATCAGCCTGGCCTTGACCTCACAGTTCTTATATTGTCTCCCAAGTGCTGAGATACAGGCATGTGCTACCATGCCCAGCTAGAATTCACTTTTTAAAACAATTAAAACTTTGTAACTTAATGCCTGAATTACTTAAGGAGACTCTGTTTCAAAGTAAAAAATAAAGAGTGTTGAGGATGCAGCTCAGTGCAAAAAGTCCTGGGTTCAATCCTTAGTACTGCAGTCAACAACCAATCATAAATTAAACGATCATAAAAATAGCTTTTTTGATATATAATTGCATTGTGTGACTATCACTACAGTCATCTTTGGCTCTCTCCTATACCAGACAATCACTGCTTTGTATCTCTGTAGACTTACCTTTTCTGAGTATTTTAAAATTCAGTTTTTTCCCTTCACTTTGGAAAATGGAATGAAGAGGATTTATAACAGCAGTGAATAGGAATGGAAAAATTTGCAGCTGCAGATCTGATTTATGTTCATAGAAGGATCTGTGTATACTTAGACAGGTCCTGTCACTGCTTTCAGCAACTATGAATGTCAGTGACAGAAACAAGTGGTAAGTTGAAAGGACTGATCCAAGACTAGGTCTTAGTTGCTTCCCTAGTTAAGTTCAACTTTATTGCTGCTTTTCTCATTTAAAATGCTTTGTAGTGATAATAGTAGCAGTAAGCATAATAGAAGTTGTAATAATGTCTAACATATCTGAGTATTTACACACTGTGCTAGTCAGTATTGTAAATGATTTCTATTTATTCATTTAATCCAAGCAACATTCCTGAGTTAAAGCCTATTCTACTTTATAGATGTTTGTTTTATTATTAAATATATACAGCTTACAAAATCACTCATGAAGCTGTTTGTGTATTGTATAGTTATTACTTTTTAATGACTTTGCAAAAATTCATTCCTCTCTTTCCTGCCTTGTTTCAGTGAAACTGCTTTTGGTTACAAGGGTCTGAAGATCCTTTTATACTATATTGCTGGTAGCCTGTCAACAATGTTCCGTGTTGAATACGCCTCTAAAGTTGATGAGAACTTTGACTGTGTGGAGGTAAGAACAGAAATACATTTATTTCTGTTTTTCAGTTGAGTTAACAAATTTTTAAATATAAATGTTTGAGGAGTAAGACTCTGCAGTATATTAGTTTTTAAAATCACATAAGCATTTTTTAGTCAATGAGATATTTATTTCCCTGCCATTTCAGTTAAACTTTTCAGAGGTATACCACTAACCCTTTAATTTTTTTAATTTTGAGAGAGATTATTGATAAATTGCCAAGACTGACCTCAAACCTGAAAGTTGTAATCCTCCTGCCTCAGCCTCTTGACAACCTTGAATAAAAATTATGTGCTGCCTTGCTTGGCCCAATTTTTTTTTTAACTGTATACATGGAAATTAATATCTTTTCCTATAAATCAATGGTAAATGAAAATAGCTAAATTTTCTACTTTTACTTTTGTGTAAGTCTGTTTCCCACTGCATTTCTAATATCTTAAAATTTGCTATAAATTCCTTTGTGAACACATAATCAAGTTGATTACATTATAAAACTGTTTGGATATCTATGATCTCAGCACTCAGGAGGCTGAAGTGGGAGGACTGCTAGAATTCAAGGCCAGTTTAGGTTACACAGTGAGTTCCAGACCAGCCTGAACTACTTAGCAAGACCCTGTCTCAAAACAAAATAAAACAAACAAAAAAAATCAAAAAACTGTTTGAAAAAAGGTTTTTAAAAGAAGATGAAGGCAAAAAAGAGGGATTAAAAAGTATATGTCTGTGTAGGCTAATACCCCCTAACCCAAAGAGAGCCGTGTCCTATCTATGGTACTTGGAGTGTTGTCTCATATGGGAGAAGAAAGCAAGCATTTTGCAAGTGTGACTGAGGAATACCTGAGTGGGCCTAAGTGCAACCACCTGTGTCTTTATGAAAGAGAGGGAGGCTAAAGGAGATGTGGGAGAAGAGGACAGTGCAGCATTACCATGGAGGGAGAGTGATGTGGCCATAAGTTGAAAGATGCTTAGCCATTGAGAAGCTGAGAGAGGTAAGGAATGGATTCTCATCTAGACCTTCCAGAGGGACTGTGGCCCTGAGATCATGGCCTAGAAATCGAGTTTGGACTTTGCCTGTAAAGAAAGAATAAATATTTATTGTAAGCCAGCATGTTTGTGGGAGTTTGTTACAGTAGATATAGGAAACTAATAGAGATTTTTGTCCCAGGAAGTGGACGACTGCTGTAATAGATAATTAAAAATGTGGAATAAATTTGGAAGTGAGTAGAGGCTTTTGGAAAAACATTTAACTTGAATAGATTGTAAGTGTAAATACAGATGCCAAAAGCACTGATGGGTGAGGCTTAGAATAAAGTTAGAAATGTGAGAAAGAAGTCTATGTTGAGAGAATACATTATCATAAAAAATTTGGAATAGAAATGTGAACTTTAAAGGCATCTCTGAGAAAGGTTCAAAAGAAAATGAAGACCATGTGTTTGGAAACTGGAAGAAAGAAGATTCTTATTATATAATGGCAGGAAACCTAGCTGCACTCTGTCTAGCAGTTATGAGGAAAGAAGAATTTGTAAGCACTGAGCTCTGGTATTTAGCTGAGGATATTTCAGTTTCTGCCTGCTTATATATAGTAAAATATGAAAAAAGAGGTAAATTTAGAGAGGAACTATTAAGCAAAAAGGATCCAGGCTTTGACCTGAAAAATTCTCAGCTCCTTCAGATGACTGAAGTTACCAAAGTTAGGAAGTTAACTATCAGGAAAGTATTCTGGAGAGAAAGCTAAAGCCTCTGAATAGTGCTGAAAGGATAACAGTTGTATTCATGGGTCTTCATCATTAAGCACAAACTAAGAAAAGGACTCTGGGAGGATCAGTGGAGGACCTTCTCTCTCTAGTGGCACAAACCCTGATGATTCATAAAGGCTTTGAGAGTCAAAACTGCAGGGTTTAGCTTGGACTGACAAAAGAAAATGAAGGAAGGTTGATGAACTAAAATTTTGCAGATACAAAAGCGTTTCTGAGTAATATAGTTGTGATAATAGGATAGTTGAAAAGACTTAAACTAGTATTTAACACAGGAGTATTAAAATGGAGCTTTTTCATAATCAAATTTTATTAGAGTATTGAATTTTCCAGACCCTAGCACAGTTAGATATTCTTTTGTATGTGTATGAGACAGCGTGTCTTGCTATAGAGTTCAGGCTAGTTTTTTTTTTTTAGGTTAGCTTTGAACTGTGTAGACTCACTTTAGCTTGGAATTCAAATTCATGATACTCCTCCTGCCTCAGCCTCTCTAATGCTTGGATCATTTAGGTTTGTGGCAGCAGCATATCTGGCTTCCAGTGAAATATTATTAAAATGCAGGTATAAATTGCTGTACAAAATTCACTGTTTGAGGGATTTTTTAAATGCTGATACTGATAGTACTAAATTTATTTTTTCCAGAGGAACTGCTTGACTTGGTTATTGATAAATCTTTCAAATACTACATGCTAAGAAAATAGCTGTCTATTTTCACTGGCTTCTAATTGTTCCATTCCTGAACAGCAGGTTTTTCCATTTAGAAGAACTGTGTTAAGATGTAAAGAATCAATCTTTTATAATGTTTGTAGGGTTACTTATTTGATCTGTAGTCAAGGCTCATTTATGTGTAGTGTTTAAGCAAATACTTTTTTTCTCCATGTAAAGAGGAAGGGGTCATAGGTATGTGGGGAATGGGCTTACCTCTTCCATTTCACTTCACAGTGAGAGTATTTATTCCACTGTGCCTTGGTGCTAGAGATAGAAGACCCATGAATACAACCGTAATCCTTTTAGCACTAGTCAGAAGCTTTAATGTTCTCTCCAGTGACCAAAATCAAGTCACTGCTCTCATCAAACTGAAGTTCTTCTAGCCAAGAGAAACTAGTAAGTCAGCAAATTAAATTCAGATAGTGTTGTGGAGATATATTTTGCTGGGTTGGTTGAAGGAGTTGACAAAGCTAAATGATAGAGTCTTCTATGCTATATTCAGGTGTTTGTAGAGGTAAGAGTAGTTAGCCTGTAACGGTAGTAAGTAGATGGTGAATGATACAATGGAATTGATATTTAAAAAAAATGATTCTGGCTGCTACGCAGAGATCACACTGCAGAGGGGAAGAGGGAAAGAAGGGAGACCAGAATATTTTAGTGTGGAAGAGACACTAGATTTAGTTACTAGGTTGAAATTATTTGGCAGTAGAGTCAGTAGTTTGCTGTTGAGTTAGGAGTGATGGATGAAGGAAACAAGAATCCTATTGCCTAAGCAGTAGTACTGCTATTAGCTGATGCAGAGAAGATTTGAGAAGTAGGTTTAAGTAGAGAAAAAAAATCAGGAAATTTGTTTTGGATGTTACTAGGTTTGATTCTGTTATACTTGAATTTTTGCAAGTCATAGTATGTAGCATTTTTTGGTATGACAAATAACTTCTGAGGGTGAGTAGCCACAGATAATCTGCTTAAAAGTTAGTTTCTGTATTACATTTTGAGAAGACATTCATCTCTCATCATCTATTATTTGCTTTCCCCAAGCGGAGTACTATAGATACAACTGAAATTCTTTTGTCACAATTGAAATGCCTGTAAAATCTCCTTTGAATTTTACAAACACATCAGTTTTGCTTATTCAGACACTGATGATTTCTTCATCTTTGGTTGTTTCTGACTTTTGGTTTTATTACCTTCTGCCTTCATTGGGGGTGGTTTTATTGACTTTTTTATGAAGGCATATGTAACAGAAATTATTTAGTCTTACGGATTGCTACATTTCAGGAAAAGTTTGGTAGAGATGGTTGAAATAAATATATAGATAGGTTTGAATTCCAGACATTTTATCTGCTATTGTGGATTAAATTTGACATTATGGTAAATGAAAATAGATTTAAAAGTTTTTCTGGAGCTGGCTGTGGTAGTATAAGCCAATAGTTCCAGCACTCTGGGATCCTAAGAGGGAAGGATGGGAAGTTCAAACCCAAACTAGGGAGCTTAGTGAGACTTTAAACTATGGGCTAGGGATGTAGCTTGAGGTGAAGGTGCTGGATTTAATCCCCACTATCTCACTCCCCTCAAATATCTGGAGTCTTTAGCTTCTTCATAGGAAAGTTCTACTGATTTACACTAAATGTAATCTTTTTTTTTTTGAGACTGAGTCTCACTTTGTAGTTCACGCTGGCCCTGAACTCACTATGTAGCCCTGGCAAGCCTTGAACTCACAGCAATCCTCCTGCCTCTGCCTCCCTAGTGCTGGGATTGTAGGTGTGAGCCAGTGTGCCCAGCATTGTGATATGTGGTTACCAAGGATTGCACTCGGACCTTGCGCTTGCCAGACAGACAGTGGAACCACCCCAGTCTACAAAATATAATCTTAAAGAAAGGAAAAAATAAGCTTTGGTGGAAAAGTGGAAAAGTTCGTGTTTTAAATTTCTTTGACAATTTTCAGATGTCTACATTTAAACTTAAATATTATCAGAGAATGTGAAATTGAGCAAAACATACATAAAACTTCTTTTGGTAACATGTTAGGTATCCTTAAATTTACAGTATTGTTAACACTGTATGTTACTTTAAGCAAGGATGGAACAGCATGTTTTACCTAGTTAACATGCCTTTAGTTGCAACCTCAGAAAACAGTTCACTATAGATAAGATTAAACTGCTTAATATAAACCACTAAAGAAGCCTAGACATTCAAATACAAGTGTAAATATTTATAACATTACTAGTTATTTTCAGACACTGCTTTATGCAATGATGAGGAAAAACAAAAATTGCTCCATAAAAACATCTTCATGTGTAACAAAGCATAGAATAGTGGAACTGGAAATGACCAATGACACAGTATGCAATCTAAAAACATTTCATCATGTCCCACTTCCTATAAAGTACTGTAACTGGAAAGGTTCATTTTATACTTTTGCTTAAAAAAAAAATCACCAAATGTTGGAAAACATTTATAAGAGATATCTTTATTAATTAAAATATCAGGTTGTATTTTAAATTCTTGGTTTATTCCCCTTGATGTCATATCCTTTCTGAATTTCAAGTTTAGGCTTTTTTTTATATTGGGAATTGAATTCAGGACCTTGTGCTTGCAAAGCAGGCCGGGTACCAACAACTAAATCCCCTGCGCCAGGCTAATGTTCTTGAAGATAAGGAATTTTTCAAGAATCTTCACAATTAGAACTTAAAATTTTATCTATAAATTTTATTAAAACTAAAAAGCATTAGTTTATGGGCTGGGGATTTAGCTCAGTGGTTCCGGCACCTGTCTTGGAAGCACAAGGACCCGGGTTCGATTCCCTGGTTAACCACATACAATAGTGGGTGTGGAGACACGCCCAGCAGCAATCAGTACCACATAACAAACACAGTGCCGGGCATGGTGGCTCACACCTGTAATCCCAGCACTTGGGAGGCAGAGGCAGGAGGATTGCTGTGATGGAGTTTGAGGCTCAGCTTAGGGCCAGCCTGAACCACAAAGCGAGACCCTGTCTCAAAAAAAAAGGCATTAGTTCATTTTTAATTGTGTTCAATTAAAAATTATTAGATGGAATTTTTCTATAGTGATTTTATTAGACCACTAATTTAATATGAATAATGAGTACTTTAAATTTAACTGAAGTAAAGTATATATTTTAGAAAAGAGCCAAGATAGTCTCATTCGTGTGTGTGTGTGTGTGTCTATGTACTTAAGCAAAATCAATTTAACAGAAATATGAACATTTTTCTTTGCTGGAGCAAAGTTGTGAATCCTAGATTTGAAAAACTAAGTTACATGCTTTAGGTAAATGGATACAGACATATATATGAATATTTATAAGTACAAACAGAATTCTTGCTTTTAAACTTAAGTGTTTTTTTTTCTCTGTATAAAAGTTTGTAAATAAAACATAGACTTGCCCAGAGCAAAATACTTTATTAGAAGGTATATGTTACAATAAATAAGTATCCTTTGAAAACTAAAAGTTAAATATTAATTCTCCTCCAACTGAGATAAGCAAACCTTCTGGGACCTTTGCCTGTCACCAAAACTGCTACTTGAAGCTTATAGTTTCTGATAAATCTTTGAAGTAGATTTGTTGCAAGTAAAGTGACTTAAGCATTATTTGCAATACCTTATTTAGAAGACAGGATATAAGGATAGTTATTAGAGGTTAAAATTATATAGGTTATGTATATCTTGAAATGATTTTTTAATTGATAGATTATAAATGTCTTTATTTAAAAGTTTTTCTTGACTTTCTAAAACCTAAACTACAATTATATCAATTTATCCATTTAGATTTTAATTGCTAACATTTTGGAGTTGTCTTTTAACAATAATTTATTCATGTAGTTATTGAGAATATGCTTACAATGATCTCTTCACACTAGATAATAGTGTCAAGGAAAAATATTTATCAATAGTGCATACTTTAAAAATAAGCAAAAATAGTTCTATCAAATCCAGTTTGATGTTGAGGGTAAATGGATTACAAGGACTGATGTACATACTAGAAATAAACTGTTGGACAGAATGTTAAAGAGTTATATTTTAAGTAATAGCTTTTATTTTTATAGGTGTAAATAAATTATGTATAAATGTTGGTGGTACCAGAGCATTGAAAGTAAAAGTTGTTTGTGATAAACTCCATCCTTAATTCTGTATCTTAAAATGTAACTGAATGATAATAAGTGCTATTCATCTGCAGGTGCATTGCTTCTACTTAGTTAAAAGATGGTTGAAAGGACAGGAATTAGTAGCATGTTGTATTAGCCTTTTGTAGTGTATTTTGTCCTAAGCATCTTAATTTCCCTGTTTTGAATGCTAAGTAGCAAGGGTCTTGGTTTAGAACTAATACCCATCATGCATGTAAACGGTATGAAAGAACTGCTTAGTAAGTTAACACAAAGTGTTCTTGTGTCAGTCCTTGTGGAAATAGATACAATACAAACATTACAGCTGAACTCACGGCAAACTCCATTAAGTAAAAACCTGGCATCATTGTTCAAGAAAAAGTTTGAATAGAATGCAAGCTCATTTTGTTGAATGTAATGTCAGGCTTTTAGGGAGTGTATTGAGGGATAAGGTTTTGTTAAGTTGAGACCAATTCATTAAGTTTTATTGCCTGGTGAGAAGCAGTAATACTTTATTGTAAGACTTCATCAAATATTCATGGTTAAAGAGAAGTAGTAAATGTATTCAATCAAGTGGTCTTTTGGGGTTTTGAAAAGGATTATGAAGTCTGCTCAGCTGATAGTTTTAACATTCATTGAGGTTGTTTAATGAGGGTAATTTTAATCTCTGAGTTTAATTTTGTTGTTCAGTCTTGTCTCTTTTGTATTACCACAAATCCAGGTCTATAAAAATTATGTCACATTATAGGGATGAGTGGATAATATATCCATTTATATAATTTGTGAATTTCCTAAAATTATCATTCTAATTTAGCATATGAGGGAGTTGCTGTCTATTTGTTCATTGTGAAGTTGCTATTCATTTGGTCAGACTGTAACCTTACTTCACTACTGCTGGTGATCTTTTCATGTCTTGGATAATGTGCTGTGTTTGACACATATAAAATAATAAGCAGTCTTTTGTTTTGGTCATTTCAGATTGTTGTGAGGGTTTGTAGTCAGCATTTTCTACAGGATGTTAGAGATTTCATGCACTGCCATTATTGTTGCACATGTTAGGCTACCTGTCTCCTCTAATTTATTGTTATATTATGCTCATCTCAGATTTGTGTGACAGCAGTTTGTGCACATGAAACTAATCCTCCAGTTGACTGTGTGTTTACTTCTTTGGTTTGTGAGCTGGAGTTTTGTGATGTTTGTTGTTTTTTTCCTTTCAAAGAAATCAAACATATTCAACTACAAGCCAGATTTGTTACTTTTTTTTTTTTTTTTTTGTCTTTTATCCTCCATTCCCTAGGCAGATGATGTGGAGGGAAAAATCAGACAAATTATTCCACCTGGATTTTGCACAAACACAAATGACTTTCTTTCTTTGCTGGAAAAAGAAATTGATTTCAAACCATTTGGAACCTTACTCCATACATACTCAGTTCTTAGTCCAACAGGAGAAAACTTCACTTTTCAAATATACAAGGTAAAGATAAATTTAAATATTCTTGAGTAATTTCACTCCATTTGTCTGAAACCTATATGCAATTATTGTTATTTTTAGCAACTTACTATAGCTGCAGAAAATAAGTTTTTATTGATGTTAAGAACATCTATTTTGTATGTGTGTATGTGTGTGTGGACACATTTATTCTGAGACTTCTAAACATTTTCCCACAGGACAGATTCATGTTCTGCAGACTTTCACTTACCTCTGTGATGAGTTTCACCTGACTTTTCCTGGCTTTTTCCCTAGGCTGACATGACATGTAGAGGCTTTCGAGAATATCATGAAAGGCTTCAGACCTTTTTGATGTGGTTTATTGAAACTGCTAGCTTTATTGACGTGGATGATGAAAGATGGCACTACTTTCTAGTGTAAGTACAGTTCTAAAGCAACAGTAGACCTTATTACCTCCACAAAGCCAGCATTTAATTGTGGCAGCCCAATTATTGGGACAGTATAATGATATTTTTCCCAGGAAAGAAAAACTATTGTTTATGAGACTTGAGTTTTCCTTCATTATGCTTTAGGAAACCTTGAGAATAGAGCTGAATTCAATGCTGTTGTCCGTTAGGGCCCTGAATGTAGGCTTAAACAGTAAAATGAGCTTTGCCTGTGTTTTCTTTTACTTGCCACCTATTCATCTTTATAATAGGCAAGTGCACTGAAGTGATGTAAAGAGGTCTGATTTATCCAAGTTGCTGCACACCAATTAAGTGAATTGTACATTCAGAACATAGCAGGTGTACCCATTGGGCCCTCACAGAGTAGCTTGCTGACACTGAAAATTCAGTCAGAGAATGGAAAAGAAAATGGACACTGCATGGGAGCGCGACTGTAATTGACCTGCTTGGCTTTCTGTTTTATCTGCAGATTTGAGAAGTATAATAAGGATGGAGCTACGCTCTTTGCGACTGTAGGCTACATGACAGTCTATAATTACTATGTGTACCCAGACAAAACCCGGCCACGTGTAAGGTAATTGGCAGTATAACACGTGCCTTGTCTTTTATTTCAGAAGGAGGAACTGCTGAAGTTTCCAATACTTGTTATAACGGTGTTGATTTGTTTAAAAAAATCACCACTATTTATTGACTATGTACTGATTTTATTGTCCCTTTTAAACACTGTGGAAGAGTAAACTAATTTTGAGTCTCTTGATAATTTTTGGATTTCTTCAAGGTTGACTGGAAGAAAATTACAAACTTTAAAATACCCATAATACTATAATAATTTGCAATTTTTTAGCTGGCCATGATTTATAAAGTTGTAATTTTAAAAATTTCTTTTCTACAGTCAGATGCTGATACTGACTCCATTTCAAGGTCAAGGCCATGGCGCTCAACTTCTTGAAACAGTTCATAGATACTACATTGCATCTCCTTCAGTTCTTGATATTACAGGTATGTAAAATATGGTGTTACTGAAAAGAACTTCTAAAAGTAACTTTCCTTACTGGTTATTTTTTTTCAAAAATAACTTCTATTTTAAACAGCATTCTGAGGTGCTTTCCTAGGGACTGTCTAAATATTACTTAAGACTAATTTTTTTGTTTGATTTTTGAGACCAAGTTTTGCTATGTAACCCAGGCTGATTTTGAACTCTCAGCAACCTTCCTGCCTCAGCCTCCTGAGTGCTGGGATAACAGGATAACAGGCATATGGTACCACATCTGTCTTTCAAGGACACATTAGAGATTTTAAGTCTTTGTAGGGATTGCATTGCATCCCTATCCACAAAGTGCTTAATTGAACAAATCGGAGATCATAAACTGAAATATATATAGGGAAATATTTGTCAGGCATAAACACATTGAAAATATGGTATAACTTAGTTTGGCAGTTACGTACATCATTTAGAAGATGCTCATTTGTTTTTCATCGAGGGACAGAATTTTCTATATCTTTGGAAAAGAATCAAGGTAAACAGTTGATGAATAGAATTTACATATCTTAAACTGTGTGTTTTAGATTGTTACAATGCATGCATTAACAGTAATGGATGAGGTAAAATGTAGGCCTGTTTGTTTTGGGAACATCTTTCATTGTAGATTAGCCACTGAAGTAGTACTATGAAGTAAATGTTTTGCAGAAGAAAAGAAACTCCACTTTTAAAAAGAGAAGGCACCATCCGATAGAGTTACAGATAATAGAATCCTTTTTTTCTTTTTAGGTACTGGGAATTGAGCTTTGTGTTGCACTACATCCTGATACTTTATTTTTGGCCCAGGCTGGGCTTGAACTTGTGATCCTTTTTTGCCTTAACCTCCCAGAATGCTGGGATTATAGCCATGTGCCATCACACCTGGCCAGAGGATAGTATTTTAACTTGTGAACCACTAAAGAACAAAGAGGTTCAAGGAACATGTATGTAGTCATTATTTTCTTTTCCCCAAGTAACTCAGATTTGTTGTTCATACAGTTTCTGATAAACTGAAAGTTACCCTTTTTTCCCCCAAGAAAAATACTATAGTGTTTGAGCATCTCTAATTCAAAATCTAAAAGTTTTTGAGTGCCAACACAATACTACAGAAAGGTTTTGATTTCTGAAGCCATTTGAATTTTCAGATTACCTATGATCAACTGGGAAAATCTATCCAGATATTCCAAAATGCTAAGAGCTTAAAAATTGGAAATACTTCAGGTTTCAACCATTTCAGATGAGGGTTGTTCTGGGGTTATAGCTCAGTGATAGAGCATATACTTCTTATTCAGTGGACTAAGTTCAATCTTTAGCACCAAAACAACTACTCAACTTGTATCAGATATACACAGCCAAATAAGATATTAAAGCTTATTCTAGGAGCTCCAGTGATATAACTGGTTAGTACATGGTACTTACATAAAATTTATCCTACAAGTTGGAATATTTAGGTCTTTGTTTTTGTTTTCCATTATAGAGGATCAAATTCAGGATCTTGCACTTGCGAGACAGGCATGGTGCCACTGAGCTAAATCTCTGTCCCTGAATAATTAGTTCTTAAAACTAAGTTTTGTTTTTGTTTTGGAGGGTTTTTTTGGGAGGAGGGGTTGGTACCTGGGATTGAACTCAGGACCTTGCACTTTCCAGGCAGGTGCAGTGCTGCTGAGCTAACAACCTGGCCCTTAAAGCCAAGTTTTAACATTCACTACAATGTTAGCTTGTTTTAAAATGCTATTTCGGAGTTTTATGTTTATTTAAAAACACTAAAAAGTTACTGAGTATAGAACTAGCAGAGTTGTAAATAGGCAGACTGTCAGTTGCTCCCTTTTTCATGTAGTAGTGATTTTGTCTGTGATAAATAAAGTTCCAGAATAGTGAACTGACTCAATAGACTAATGAAATAGAGGAAAAGCATGTTCTCGTTTTTTGCAGTGCTGATGATTGAAACCAGGACTTTATTTATACTAAACAAGTGATCTGCCTCTAAGCCATAGTCCCAGCCCAACATGTTTTTTTTTTTTACAGCGACTTCTACATTTATAGAATTGAATTATCTTTTGATTTGATGTCCTGCACCTGTTAAATGAGGTGGAAACAGAAGATAAAGTAGTTTATATCAAACCTAATTTGTATCAAAAATTATTTTTTGACACCTTCGTTTCGTGACTTGTAAAATTACACAAACAATTTTAGAAATTCACTACAAATTATATCACTTCTTTTAGCTGAAGTTGAAAGTTGTTTAGCTTTTATTTAGTTACAGAGCTTGGACTTGGGAGTATATGAAGGAGCATTTTTTGGTGATTTTAATGTGGAATTCACACAAGTAGTCTTTGTCTACTCTAGTGGGTAATGTGCCAGCAGGAGTTGTTTCTCTGAAGCCTCTTAACCACTTTCTTCTGTCTACTCCAGCCAGTAAAGTCCTTGATACTTAGCACCAATTAGTAGATAAAGAATTTTATTTCTTAAATCTCAGTGAAGAGTCATTAATAATAGTAGTCTTTATTCATTGCTGTTATTCATTAGAAAACGAAGTCGTTAAAAAGAAAAGCTAAACATGTTAAAGGACCTCTGGATTTGACAATGGGGTATCAGCCCTTATTTTCAGCATTAGCATTTTTTAGCATTATAAAATACTAAAAATGCCTTATTAGCTGTTCTCATTAAGATAATTCTAGACTTCCATATTTGGTCTTTAAAAAGCCAAAACAAAAACTTACAGGAGTTTCCATACTTAAGCCATTTTAGTTGCCTATTTTTCTATTATCTTGTACTGTATATTTTTTAAACTGTAGATCTTTAGCAGGCTGGGATCCAGCCCTTTGCAATCCAGCCCATTTATACTGAGTAGGCCTTTTGCTTACTTGATGTAGATACAGTAATAACCAAAACTTGCCACTGGGGGCCTAGGTTATATCTTATTTCCACTGCATGTTTGTGATGTAAATTATAATTTTGGGGTGAGTACTCAATTTTAAGGTAAAACACTGACAGTTCCTTTTAAAATATTCTATTTTCCTTCTGTAGATGTTTCTTAAGATATATAGCATTTAAAAACATCTCAGTATATAATCTGATAGATAGAATCAGCAATTTATTTCCTCTAAAATTCGGAAGGGAATCTGATTTGGCAGTAAAAACTGATCTTGACGACTGGGGATTTAGCTTAGTGGTTCTGGTGCCTGCCTTGCAAGTGCAAAGTCCCACATTCAATCCCCGGGAACCACATACAACAGTGCTGATAACCACATACAACATTGCCAGGTGTGGTGACTCACTCCCACCAGCAGTCAGTACCACATACTACAGTGCTAGGCATGGTGGCTTATGCCTGTAATCCCAGCACTTAGGAGCAGAGGCGGAAGGATTGCTGTGAGTTTGAGGCTTGCCTGGGCTACATAGTGAATTCAGGGCTAGTCTGAACTACAAAGCGAGACCTTGTCTCAAAAAAACAAAAAACAAAAAACCTTCCTCCTGAGTTAGAATATATATCAGTGTTATTAATCCATCTGTAGTGCTTTATGAACTAATTGTTTTGTTCTGTGGTTTTTATATAATATTAAAGAATACTATATGGAAATTTTTGTACCTAGGCGACTTGTGCTATCATTTCATTTTCCCTTTAGTGTATGATTTTTTTTTCTGTCTAATGTAGCTCATTAATATGGAGAGGCTTTCAGAATGTTAGAAGAGCACTTATGTTGTTAGATGATGTATTTCATTTATAAAAAACTGTTTTTGATCTTCCATATCATTATATTCAAGCAAATTCCATCCTTTTAATATATTGTTTATATCTTTGCAACACAAAAAAACGAAGGATGTCACAAATTATTAAGTGCTATCATTTTAAATTCATTTTCTGGCTGATAATTTTAAAGAGCCCTTGAGGACTGAATAGTGACATGACCTTACATTAAACTAAAAAAATATATATTCTGTCTGAAACTTAGGCTTATATTAAAACCAACTGGAAATTTTTTGCATGATTTTTTACTTATGTGAAGTTTTTAGGTAAGAATGTAGCATAAGTTTTTAGATTTTCTCAGTAGTAATTCATCTTCATTTGATATGTTTTTTTTTTTCCTAAACTTTTCCGGGGGTATATAAGTTACTTGAGTTTTTAGCAGAATTTTATTTTAATTCAAAATTAAGAATACAGTTTTTGGGCCAGGGATTTAGCTCAGTGGTTCCAAGTGTCTGTCTTGCAAGTGCAAGGACCCGGGTCAATCCCTGGTTAACAGCATACATTACTGGGTATGGAAACTCATGCCCAGCAGCAATCAGCACCACATACCACAGTTCCAGTCGTGGTAGCTCACACCTGTAATCCCAGCACTCGGGAGGCAGAGGCAGGAGGATTGCTGTGATGTGAGTTGGAGGCTGAGTTCAGGGCCAGTCTGAACCACAAAGCGAGACCCTGTCTCAAAAAAAAAAAAAAAAGAAAGAATACAGTTCTTTTCCATCTTATCTATTGTTTTATTTTTTGAGGAACTTTTAGTACACAGCTCAGCCTGGCCATGAACTCAGAGTCCTCTTGCCTCCTCCTCCCAAGTGCTGGGATTACAAGTGTGCACCACCACACTCAAGCTTCATCTACTAGTACTTCTGAAAATTTTTTTTGTCAGGGCTAGAGGCATCGTTCACTTGTAGAGCACTTGCTTAGCATGCCTGAAGCCCTGGATTCAATATCCAGCACTGAAAAAAAATTAGAGATGCTTGTTTATTACTTAAGAGTTTTTAAACAATTTTATTAAGTTATGGTTTCCATAGCATAAAATTCACCAACTTAATGTGGGTAGAGTTCAGTTCTCTTTAGTAATCTACAGTCACTACCACAGTTCTGTTTTACAGTATTTCCATCACTGTTGAGAGATCCCTTGTTGCTATCTGCAGTCTGTCCCTATCTCCATACCCAACCTCCATTAGCTTAATAACATATATTCTAAGTATCTAGATTCATCTTTTTATATTCTAGACACTGAATTGCCTTGGTACCTTTGTTGAAAGTCAGTGGTCCATGAATATGTTGGTTTATATATGTACTCTATAATGATGTACACATTTATCTTTGTGCTAGAATCATTCTATCTTGATTAATTTACTATAGCATTATATGGAGTGATAGTGGTGGTATTTTTGTGGTAGTGGGGATGGAACCTGGGCTATCCTAAACTATACCTCCAGCCCTTTTTATTTGGAGACAAAAATCTTGCTCAGTTGCCTAGGATGACCTTGAAGCTGTGATCCTTCTGCCTCAGCTTCCCATGAAGTTGAGTATACAGACATGTACCACCATGTGGCAAATTTTGTTATATTTTCAACGTAAAGTTTAATCTGCCAAATCTACAAATAGAAATCATGGAGCATATTTTGTCTAGGTACTGCAGAATAAACAGAAGTCTCTTACAGTATTTGATGGATAGGGTTAAAATTGAGCACTGATCTTGGGCAGGTGGGCGGGAATGGTACAGGGAAGGACAGAGAGGGGAGGACTCTGAAGTGGACTGTCTATGGATGACCCTCAAACTCACAGCCATGCAGTCTTGTGGAGTGAAGACTCAAGGACCACATCCTGAGGCTGGTTTATAACAAACTTAACAGCACCTTATACAGTATTCCTGACACATGGAAACTTTTCTTTCCCCACTACTGTCCATCCCAACCCAACAGGTGTTTGAATTTTAAAAATAACAAAAAACCCCACATGTAGAGATGTGCTCTCTACATCTTTCTGGCTCAGCCCTCTCCCATCTTCCCCAGACAACTTCTCTGCCAAGATGGAAATAGTGACCCCAGGTGGTCTCCTAGCCATGAAGGGTTGTGTACCAGGGCACCGGGTGGGTAAGACCAAAGAGGTCTTGGCAGGACAGCTGTTTCCTTCTAGCTCCTTGTATAGGTCACACCTATTCAGGCAGAGTGGCTGAATCTACTTTCTGGACAAAGTCCTATCTTTTGCTTTCGTGTCTCTGTCTTCTTGGTGCTTCCTGGGATTGCTTCTGGATAATCACCATCCCTGCAAGTTTGGCCTTGGCTTCTCTGTATTCTCAGCTAAGTGCAATTTCATCTAATGTGCTGTTGCTTTCTTTCCTCCATGTTTTTTGGTTCTCACTTTGAAAACGATGTCCTGTCCAGTCCCAGTGTGTGGCCTTTCTAGTTGTCTGTGCCACCTTGTTGGTGCTTTCGTTGTTGACAAGTCCTTACATTTTGTTGCTTTTCGTGGCAGTTATCTTCATTCTTTTGTGTGAAACTAGTGACTTCTTCATTTTGGGTCTCTTACAGCCCCATCTTTACTTTTTCTTTCTCCTTTTCTTCCTTGGTTTGCAACTTTTAAACCTGGAGCTGTGCATTGGTCTCCTGAGTTCTGCACTGCCCTGCATTTGTGGCCTTTTCTTCTTCCTTTGGGTATGTAGAGGCTTTATCAGCAAAAGTACCTTGAACTTTATGTTTGGTTTGGAAATAGGAAGTAGAAGTCCTCTTTTAAAATTACTTTGGTTATACAAAGTCCTTTATATTTCCACAAAAATCTTAGGATCAGCTCGTCAATTTCTGCAAAAAAGTAAAATAAATACTCTTTGAGTTTTTTGAAGGATTGCAATGAATCTAAATCACTCTGAAGAAAATTACATCTTAACAATATTGAGTCATCTGGTCCATTAATATGAAATAGCTTTTTATTTAGAGCTTTTAAAATTGTCTCCCAGTGCTAAGGGTATTTAGTGTGCACAAGGCCGAGGCTCAGTTCTTTGTATATGCACAGTGGCACACACACACACTTCTCTCAGCAGTTTTCAGTTTGCAGTTCTTACATGGTTTTTGTTAAGTCTGCACACATTTTACTTTTTTCATACTACTGTGAATGTTTTGTTAATTTTATTTATTTCAAATTTATTTTATTTTTGGGGGTTATTGTTTTAGGATAGCATATAGAAATATAGTTGATTTTATATCTTGACTTTTTTTGTACTTGTTCCTTAGTTACAGGTTTTTGGTTAGGATTTCCTACACACAGATCATGCCTTCTATAAACACAGATAAAATACTTTTCAATTAGATTTTTTTTTTTCCTGATTGCATAGCTGAGAACTCTCTAGTACAATGTTTATTTTTAAACTTTGAAAAAAAATTTAATTGAGTTTTACTGGTACATTTTAAGTATGTATTATATTCACAGTCATTACTGAAATTTGTATGTATACATATCTTAATTCTTTTCACCTACCTCCTATATATATAGGATATATATACCTTTATATATACGAAACTTTGTTTCCATTCTTTTCCTTTCAAATATTTTCTTTCTCTTCTTTGCTTTCCCTTGCCCTCCCCGTAATTCCCATTGCCCTTTGAACATTTTCTTTCTCTTTCACAATACCTATCAAACATTTTGGATCTCATGTATACTTGTAGATTCTCACATTAGAAAAAGTACATGTGGTATTTACACATCAGTGTCCTATTTATTTCACTTATGAATATGTCCTCAAAGTACATCCATTTAGCGATAAGTGTCCTTCTTTGTGACAGAGTAATATTCCATTTTGTGAAAACAGAACAGATACAATGTAGCTTAGAAATGGCAGGCATCTGTGTCTTGGTCTCAGAAGGAAAGCATAAAGAAAATAATATTTAGCCCAGAGTTCTAGAGTACAAGAACACAGCACTGAAATCTGCTCAGTCCTGATAGGGCTCATAGCCATACATCACAGTGGCAGAAGACGTGAAAGTGGTGACCACTGCATGTAGAACAGGCATTCGGAGTTGCCAGGCACCTTTTAGATGTCCAGTTCTGAGAAGAACTAACTTAGTCTTGGCTTGTCCCCCATATTCTTTAGGTCCACCTCTTCCAGGTTCCACTGCCTGCAACATTACCAGGCTGGGGACCAAACCTGCAGCACATAAAGTCTGGAGGAGAGACCATAGCAAGGGTTGTGTATTAATGATGAATTGGTGTTGAATTTTGTCAGATAATCTTTTCTGCATCTGTTGAGATGATCATAGTTTTTCTCATTCTATTAATATGGTGTGCTACATTAATTGATTTTTTTGGAGCTTGCATCAGCTTTGCATTTCCAACACAAACCCTATATGGCCCTATTTATAATTCATTTTGTATTATATATTGACGGGTTTAGTTTGCTGGTGTTTGTTTTGCTTTTATGAGACAGAGACTCGCTCTGCAGTTCAGGCCAGCCTTGAATTCACTATGTAACCCAGGTGGCCTTGAACTTGTGGCTATCCTCCTCCCTTAGTCCCCTATGTGCTGGAATTGCAGGTGTATGTCACCACACCCAGCAAGTTTGCTGATTTTCACTTGAGGACATTTACATCCACATTCATTGGTAGTTTTTGTATTAGGTCCATGGTGTTAGAATAATTCTGATCTCTATGTTAAGAAGTGCTTCTTTTCCTCTTTTTTTGAGACAGTTTCAGCTGATAAATTGCCTAGGTTGGACTGGAACTTACAGGCCTTCTGCCTCTGCTTCAGCCTAGAGTGCTGGGATTATAGGCCTGCACCACTACGCTTGGCTCCTAGTAATTCTTACATAAAGCAGGCTTGCTAGCAGATATTTCCTGTCTTTGCTTCTCTGGCAGTGTCTTTATTTTGCTTTTGCTTTGAAGAATAATTTTGCTGGTTATAAGCCATCTTGATTGACAGTTGATGTTTTCCTGTCAGTACTTTGAATATGTCATCCCACTAATTTTGGCCACCTTGGTCTCTGCAGAGTCATCATTCTCTTGCTGCATTAAAGATTTTTTGCCTCTGGCTTCTGATGGTTTGTTTGTGAAGTGTCTGGGTATGGACCTTTTTGTATTTTCCCAAATTAAAATTTGTTGTGCTTTTTGGGTTGTAAGTTTTATCTTGCATCAAATTTAGTAAAATTGTGACCATTTTCTTCAGATACTTTTTCTATTTCTTTTTTATCTCAGTATGGTTATGTTATTTAGGGGAATGTCATAGTCCAGTTTATAATCTGTAAGTCAGGACAGTAAAGAGGTTATTTTAATAGCGGACAGTACTGGTGGAAGAATTTAGAAAGAATCAGAATGCCCTTCAGGTGTCTGAGTGACTCGTGTAATAGAATAATGATATTTATTAGGAGAGACTAAGAAAAGGGATAGTGTGACCAATTGTATATACAATCTTAAATTTACTTGATTTTCTGTGTAGGCTTATATTTCCATCATTTTGTTTTACTCTTGATTTCATCATTCTTAACAGATGATAATTTCATGCCCTCTTCTCCCTTCCCCTTTTCTTCATTGCTTGGTCCCCTTCTCTAATACGATTATTTTAACTGTAGTTAAAACTAAGATGCACATGGCAACACACCAGTCAGAAAGTTATAGGAGATGTGCGCTTATTTCACAAATAGTGAGGTTTGATTACAAAAGTTGTTTAAAATTGTTTTTGATTATTTCTTATGAAGGCACTCATGCAAGACTTCCAGAACTGCCTCAGAAAGTGGCAAGAACGATTGATAAGTGTATTCAGAGTGGCAGAGGGTGTGTTTTGAGGGATATGTCTTTTATTGTGAAAAAAACTGCTTTAATTTGAACACTCATTTTGATCACATCATGTATAAATAAAGGTCTTTGCAAAAGGAATACACCTGTAATTTTATTTAGCAAATATAATAGTCCTGTTTTGAGTACTAAGAAATAATCCTTTTATGTTGTAACTCTTACATATGTAATTTTCTTTGAAAAATATTTGCCTTTTTGAAACTGTACAGAGACACTGTGATAAAAACGGCATGGTACTGGCAGAGTAACAGACCTGAGGATCAGTGGAATAGATTAGGATATCCAGAAACAACTGCAGATACAGTAAGCCACATCATCTTTGACAAAGTAGCCAAATATCCTCAATAGAGGAAAAAGAGCCTCTAACAAAAGGTGCTGGGAAAAATTGGGCTTTAATCTACCAGAGACTAAGCTAGACTTGTCTCTTTTACTGTGTACTAAACTAAAATCAAAGTGGATTAGAGACCTAAATGTTAAAACAGAAACACTAAACCTGCTACAAAACAGGTTAGGTAGAATTCTTGGAGATGTTGGCTTAGGGGAAGACTTTATGAACAAAACCTCTATAGCATGAGAAGTAACAGAAGAAATCAACAAATGGGATCTCATCTTATTAAAAAGCTTCTGCACAGCAAAAGAAACCACCAACACAGCAAAAAGACAACCAGCGATATGGAGGAAAAAATCTTTACCAGCTACTTCTCAGACAAAGGACTACATCTAAAACATATAAAGACCTTAAAAAAAATCAACCCCCCCAAATTTAAAGACCCAGTTCTAAAATGGGCACCTGAAATGAACAGTTTTCAGGGGAAGAAGTGAAAGCAGCTAAGAAGCATATGAAGAATGCTCAACATCACTGGTAACCTGAGAGATGCAGATGAATATGACACGGAGATTTCATCTCACTGTACAAAGAATGGCTATCTCAAAATTAGCCAGCAGCAAATGCTGGTGAGGCTGTGGGAGGGAAGAAACTCTTTTCTACTGTTGGTGGGAATGTAGACTGGTTTCACCACTATGGAGATCAATGTGGACATTTCTCAAAGCACTAGGGCTAGAGGTCCCATTTGACCCTGCTATTCCCCTGCTAGAGATATACATGAAAGAGTTAAAAGATTCATACCATAGCGACATATGTGCACCCATGTTTATAGCAGCTCAGTTTGTGATATCTAAATCTTGGAAACAATCCAAATGCACATCAACTCTAGACTAGATAAAGAAGATGTGCTTTTTTCTATAAAATGGAGTATTACTCTGCCATAAAGAATGATAAGTTTGAGTCATTTATACTCAAATGGATGTACCTTGAGGATGTACTCACAAATGAAATAGGTCACAGATATATAAATATATCTTTTCCCTGGTATAAGAAACTAAAGATGTAAATGAGTTCTAGTATGAGAGATGCTGTAAATAGAAAATATTCAAAGGGAAATAGGGTGTAGGGGTAAGTAATGGGTAAGAAAAAATATGATGGTAAAAAAAGGAAACAATACTTATGTATATAGGGGGTTGGGGGTTGTAGGTTATGTAGGGGAATGAGAAAAAATGAGAATTTGTGTCATATACTAGTACAAATTCTCAATGTTGAGTGTGATCATGATGTGTATATATCATGTACCAATATTCAAATTCTTTTTTACAAAAAGGGGGTCTGGGGATTTAGTTCAGTAGTTCAGGCATCTGCCTGGCTAGCACAAGGTCCTGAGTTTGATCTCTGGTGACCACATACCACAAGGCCGGGTATGGTAACTCATGCCTATAAGTCCAGCCCTTGGGAGGCAGAAGCAGGATTGCTGTGAGTTCAAGGATGGCCTGAGCTACATAGTGAGTTTGGGGCTAGTCTGAACTACAAAGTAAGACCTGTCTCAAAAAAAATTTTTTTTTTTTCCCTTTTAACTTGGCCTGTCTATTGAGATTACAAATGATGAAGTTATGTTAAATAAAGGAAATTTACTCTGCTTTATATCTTTAGCGGAAGATCCATCCAAAAGTTATGTGAAGTTAAGAGATTTTGTACTTGTAAAGCTTTGTCAAGATTTGCCTTGTTTTTCCCGGGAAAAATTAATGCAAGGATTCAATGAAGAGATGGCAATAGAAGCACAGAAGAAGTTCAAAATAAATAAGGTATTTTTACTCTTTAAAAATGTATGTACATATGTATGCACATACGTATATTATTTTGAGGGTCCCACTGTGTAGTTCAGGTTGGCCTGAACTTGTGGTGATCGTCTTGCCTCAGCCTCCTGAGTGCTGGGATAATAGGTGAGCACCACCACACTTACCGAGACTGATTTTAAAGGTTTTTTTTTTTAAGGTATAGTAAGTGTCCAACTTAACTAGTGAGTTGTTATGGGGGAACATTTAAGTTGGATTTATTTGTGAGCCCTACAAACCAGGTCTTATATACCTTTGACACAAATATACAACATAAAAAAATGTTAAGTCCAGGGCTAGAGATTTAGCTCAGTGGTTCCAGTGCCTGCCTTGCAAACACAAGGTCTGGAGTTTGATCCCCGGTAACCACACACAGTAGTACTAGTGTGATGACTCACACCCACCAGCAATCAGTACCACATATCACAGTGCCCGGCATGGTGGCTTATGCCTGAAATCCCAGCACTCAGGAGGCAGAGGCAGGAAAATTGCTGTGAGTTCCAGGCTCGCCTTGGCTACACAATGACCTCAGGGCCAGCCTGAACTAAAGCAAGACCCTGACTCAAAAAAAGAAAAATGGTAAGTCCATTTATATCTGTGGAAATTTACAACTCAGAATGTTTGCAGTCAGGACTAACTCCACATAGCAAAAAACAAAATGAAGCAAAACATGTAGTACATTTGTGAGAAGTAGTAGTGGTTTTGTACAGGCTGTAAAACCAGACTGCCTGACTTCAAACTTAGACTTAACTGCTTACTCTGTGATGTAGGAAAATATTGTTTATTGCTTTGTTCCGTGATTTCCTTATTAATAAAATAGGAAGATAATAAACTTCATGGTTGTGTTAAATGTAGTTCTTTTTTTTTCCTTTTCTTTTTTAATGGTACCAGGGATCAGATACAAGATCTTGTGTTTCCTGGGAAGGCGTGTGGTGCCACTGAGCTATATCCCCAGCTCAGCTGTATTAAATATAATAAGCACAACAAATATATATAATGCGGTATCCAATTTTTACTTTTTAAAAAAATAATTAAACTGTAAAGTCATTTTCCTTGAAGACAGTATGTCGGGGAGAGGGGCTGAAATCAATCATGGAAGTTTTATTTTATGTACGTCTGTTGATTTGTTTAAATTAGAAGTAAATATCTTAGAATAGGTATAGAACAAATAATATGGGAGTTTGGAGAAGGGAATTTGTAATATTTATGTAAATAAAGGAATCAAGCTGTTTCATGGAAAAGGTAGGATCTGAACTTTAAACCTTGAAGAATGGGTAAAATTTGTATTTTGAAAAATGTGGAATGAAGAATATGCCAGTATGCCAGGCAGGGTGGTGCATGCCTGTAAGACCAGCACTTAGAGGCTGAGGCAAGGGGATTGGTATGAGTTCGAGGCCACCTGGGCTACATAGTGAGTTTGAGACTACCCTTAATACAGAGTGAGACCCGTTCTATTAAAAAAAAAAGAAAGAAAGAATATTCCAGTAATAAGGACTATTTGATATTGTTGACCACCCCTTCCTTGTCTTGTGAATCTATAGATGTGGGCTTGACACTTACATTCTCATCATCTTTCTTGGAATACTCTCTTGCTTCTCTTCTGTATGCTCCTTAAATATAACTCTTACACAGTTCCTTTGTTTTAAAAAATTAATATATGTTTGCAGTACACAGTAAATACATTCATTGTGGAAAGCTGGTACATAAACAGATTATATCCTGATCTATTTACCTCCCCTTCTCTTTTCCTTCCTCAAGAGTTCTTTATTCCCAGTTCTTACTCCACTTAAAATTCCCTCTGGGCAATCTCACCTAAATCTCTAATATAGATTTTTTTGCCTTTTGGCTTCTAACTATAGCCAAAGGGTTGGTCTTCCCCAAGTCACTTTAACCTAAAATGTTCCATCCTGCATTAAAACATTCTAATGCTTTTTTGGCTCTAAGATGACACGTGTATGTCTGGCTCTAGGCTGTATTAAACCTGTATTTAAGAGAATTTATTCAGTAGCTCTGCTTTTAAAAGAAAAGGTATAGGGGTGCTTTTTAAAAAAAAAAATCATTCTTTTTAAAAAAGGAATTCAAACTCTTAGGTAGAACACACAGAGCCTGTCATAATATGGACAGTTCCTTCCTGGCTGGCTTCAGCCTCCTACCACATTCATATCTACTTTGGCTTTACTGAACCTCCTTCTATTTCCCACCTGTACTACATCTTTCTTGTGTGTCCCTTTAGATACATTGTCTCTACTGGGAATACCACTTTTTCCTCTTTGCCTAGCAGACAGTAATAATTTTTCAGACTCAACTCAGGTGTCCTTTCTTTTATTTATTTTTGGTACTGGGGATCAAAATCAGGACTGTGTGTTTGTGAGGCAGGCACTGGAACCACTAAGTTAAATCCCCAACCCAGCTGTCAGGGAAGTTCAGATGGCATCTTTTCAACCTGCCTGAAGCCTACCTCCCACCTACCAAGATACATGAAAGAACAAACAAAAATGGTGCTACTTTGTTGGCTTCAGAGTTACTAAAACTTAGCTGGGTGTGGTGGTACATACCTGCGGTCCCAGCACTTATGAGGCTTAGGCAGGAGGATCCCTGAGATTTGAGACCACTTTGGGCTACATTGTGAGCTGAAGTGCAGCCTGAACTACATGGCAACACCGAGCCTTGGGGAAAAAAGGAGAAACTGAGATACTAAAACTGTATTTATCCTGATATTCCTTGAACATTTTTCTTTTTTTCTTTTTTGAGATAAAGTCTGGCTATATAGCTCAGGCTGTCCCGGAACTCACTATATATCCCAGCCAGGCCTTGAACTCTATTCACAACAGTTCTCCTACCTCAGCCTCCCAAGTGTGTACCTCCCAGGCGTGTGCCACCAGGTCAGGCTGATGTTCTCCTTCTTCTGTCTTCCCTTTAACCACTACTATAGCATACAATCTGATCTCTCCCTTTGTATTACTATGTATATTTTCCTTAGGTAACTTTAAGCAACCTTATGGCTTTAACTCTTACCTAAAATTAGTAATTGCTTAACCCCTTGTTGTAGACCAGAGTCATGTGTTCTGCTGCCTCCTGACTCTCCTCCAACCTATGGAAAGGCAGTCATTTCATACCCTCCTATTTCTCCTACATCTCTAGAGTCCTTGTCTCTTATTCTTTTTTTTTTTAGGTTTTTTTTTTGAGACAGGGTCTCGCTTTTTTTGTGGTTCAGGCTGGCCCCAAGCTCAGCCTCAAACTCAAACATCACAATCCTCCTGCCTCTGCCTCCCGAGTGCTGGGATTACAGGCGTGAGCCACCATGCCCGGCACGGTGGTATGTGGTACTGGTTGCTGCCGGGTTGAGTCTCCACACCCAGTATTGTTATGTGGTTACTGGGGAATCGAACCCGGGCCCTTGCGCTTGCTCTTGCAAGACAGGCGCCGGAACCACTGAGCTAACTCCCCGGCCCCCCTTGTCTCTTATTCTTATTGGGCTGTCCCAGCTCTTACCTTCATCTTATTTTCTTTTCCTGATTTAATAACTTAGCTTCTTAACTGATCTTCATGCCTTTATTTTTCTATGTAGCTAAAAAAAAGCTAAAATTCAATCTGTGCACATCATTAAGCTTACATTTAAAACCTGGTTGCCTGAGTTGTAGTTTAGCTCTTATGCTGTGTATAAGTCTTAACCTCACTGTACTCCTCCTGACCTCTTATTTTGTGCACAGATACACACAGTACTCTCCCCTGCTTATAGGATGTCAGCTTCCTACCTTTAAGGCTCATCCAATTAACTGCAGGACAGATTGAGCTCAGAAGTTTTTCTCATTCCTTCAGGAGTGCTCTTCTGACATTTCTACAGTCTCAGATTGTGCTACCATAATATTCTGTGGATATTTCTGTCGCTAAATTTTTAGCATTCTATCACTAGATCATTTTTGTAGATCTAGTGACACATGGCTAGCTCTAGTAGATGGCTAGCTTCTTGAAAGTAGATAGGGACTTTTATTGCTTTTCTTCATATATCTAGCACAGTTCCTTGCCCATAGCAAACGAAATATATTTTATCACGATTTTTTAATTTGAAGATGTTCACAGTTGTTTGTTTTTTTAGCAACATGCTAGACGGGTTTATGAAATTCTTCGACTGCTGGTGACTGACATGAGTGACGCTGAGCAATACAGAAGCTACAGGCTGGATATTAAGAGAAGACTGGTCAGCCCTTATAAGGTATGGCTTTCAGGACAGGTATGACATTCTTACCCCTTTTCAAAACAGGAGAGACTAGTGAATGGTGCAGTTTGGGCTGGTCACATCAGTGAAAATAATTTTCCCATTATAGAAATTCACTTAAAAGTGAATCTCAGGGAAGCCTATTTTTCTTTCACTTGTATTAGTTTTATAAAAATGTGAATGCTCAGGCTTGGGGATTTAGCTCTATGGTTCCAGCGTCTGCCTGGCAAGCACAAGGTCCCATTCAATCCCCGGTAACCACATACCACATTGCTGACCATGGCATCTCACTTTTGTAATCCCAGCACTAAAGAAGCAGAGGCAGGAGGATTGCTGTGAGTTCCAGGCTGGCCTGGGCTACATAATGAGTTCAGGACCAGCCTCAACTACAAAGGTAGACCTTGTCTCCAAAAAGAAAAAAGTGAATACTCAGGCTTCTCTCTAATACATAATCATGTTTTTTCCAAATTTCTTATTCCATTAGTCATATTTTTTTTTGTTTTGTCTTTCTTTTTTAAAATAGTCTTTTTTGCTATTTATAATTCCTATACTATACTATACAGTAGCTGAAATCTTAAGTATTATTTACCTCTTTTTCTGTTTTTTTTTTTTTGAGACAGGGTCTCGCTTTGTGGTTCAGGCTGGCCCGAGCTCAGCCTCCAACTCACATCACAGCAATCCTCCTGCCTCTGCCTCCCAAGTGCTGGGATTACAATTACAGGTGTAAGCTACCACACCCGGCACTGTGGTATGTGGTACTGATTGCTGCTGGGGTGAGTCTCCATGCCCAGTACGGTATGTGGTTACTGGGGATCGAACCCGGGTCCTTGCGCTTGCAAGACAGGCGCTGGAACCACTGAGCTATATCCCGGGCCTTGTTTGTTTTTGAGACAAGGTCTCGGTGTAGCACAGGCTAGCCTCAAACTTGTAACAATCTGACCTCAGCATCCCAAGTGCTGGGATTACAGGTGTGCACCATCACACCCAATCTCTTTTTCTGTTTTTAAATGTTGTTCCTTCTTGGACTTTTTGGCCTACTACTTTTTCTTTTTTTTTTTTTTTAATTGAAATCTTTATTGGTACATTACATATACACATCATGATTGCACTCCACAATGGAGAATTGTACCAGTGTAAGACACAACTTAATTTTCATTTTTTCCCATAGCCCTACCCACCCTACCACCCCCATATATACATAAAATTTGTTTCCTTTCTTTTTTGTTATTCATCTTCCATATTTTTAGTGATAATTCTGGATCAGATCTGGCTTATGATTTGCCAATAATTAGTGTGGATAAAACTAAATGTTATTTTTAATTATTTTGTTTGCATTAACTGTGTGTCACCACACAGTTAATAATTTTCTTTCTTCAGCCTGCCCTTTAACCACTACTATAGCACAGAATCTGATCTCTCCCCTCTTATCAGGTGACTTTAACCAATCTTATGGCTATTTTCAGTAGTTCTTTTGTGCACATTCTTCAAAAACTTAAATTTGTGGGCTGAGGATTTAGCTTAGTGGTATGGCACATGCCTTCATGTCTACCACATCCCCAGTACTGGAAAAACAACCCCTTAAATTTGGATGCATCATATGTAAATATGAGTATTAAATATTGATTAATCAAATGCAATTTAGACCCTAGATCAATTTAAGTTTTTGTTGTGTCAGATTGCTTCCTTCAAAAAAAGCTTATCTCTAGTACTTTATTGTGCCTTGTCCTAGAAATGTTCCTGTGATTGTAGATTTAGCCAAAGGAATAGCATGACACGTTTGCCTAGTACTTGAGAATTACCAAAGGTTCACCTTTAACAAACATTTACTAGTTTTGAGGATGGGCTTAAGGCATTTTTAGGATTATTTTGTTTTGTTTGAATTATCTTTTAAAAGGCAACTTGACACATAGACTGAGAACTCTGACTTCTAACTGGAATGTTACATTTTGAATCCTGGTTTCTCAGCTCACGAGCTTTTTGTCCCATCCAATACTTATAGTTGGATGAACAATAGTTGTTAGAACTTATAGTTGTTAGAACTACACAATATAAGTCAGTATCAGTGATTTATTTTTAAATCTATGATTTCTGATGTCTGTAAAATCAACTCTTTGTTACATGCTCTTATTAAAAGATAATTGATATGGTAACCTACAATTTGTGCAGAACATGAAAGTTTTATATGTTGGCACCAAACAAGGAATCTTGCAGTCTTTCTTCTTTTTCCTTCCTTGTATCCTCCAGTGCTTTCTCCCCTCAATCTCCTATCTCCTCCATTTCTGTCAGTGCTGAACTCATTCATCATTCAGCCTTTCATCATCTGACTTGAACCACTGCAGTAGCTGCTCAGACCTCCAGTCTCAACCTTCCTGAACATCACTGACATAGTCTTGTTCTGCACTGTGTCCTACACTAAAATTATCGCCAGCTCCTTACTGAAAATTCCTCAGTTTAATGTTTTCCTTAAAATACAGAGAATTTAATAAAATATGAGATTCAGTAAGTACTAAGTATGCTATTTAAGTATGACATCTAAATTTTACTTTTATGAGACCTTTCCAACAGTTTGTGAAACTAGTGTTAGGTATGCTTGAAAAACAGTGAAAATTTAAATTTTTTAAAATTACAATAAAAATTATGGCAATATTATTGTAACAGATTATTATTATTAATTTTTTTAATTTTTTTTGAGATAGGGTCTCACTTTGTAGTTCAGGCTGGCCCTGAGCTCTGCCTCAAATTTACATCACAGCAATCCTCCTGCCTCTGCCTCCCAGGTGCTGGGATTACAGGCATGAGCCACCACGCCCGGCACTGTGGTATGTGATTGCTGCTGGGTGTGAGTCTCCACACCCAGTATTGTATGTGGTTAACCAGGGATCGAACCCCGGGTCCTTGCGCTTGCAAGACAGGCGCCAGAACCACTGAGCTAAATCCCCGGCCCTGTAACAGATTATTATAATAAAAGATGCAGTACCATTAAATAATCCCCTTTCCTTTGAACACACTTCCATCACTCTTGCCACTTTCTGAAGCAGTTCTGGAATTCTTCTTTTGTTAACATATTCAGTTATGTTTTCATGGCTGCCTCGATGTTGGAATAGACTGAAAACAGTCTATACTTACTTTTCCTGTCAGATGGTGAATAATGTAAATGAGGCTACAGTGGAAGTTTCTACAAGCCAGCTTTTCAGATGGCATCATTTACTGGCAGTATTCATAGCATTTTTGATCAGTCCTCACAAAGACACTCTAACAAGAGGACTTTCAGAACTGCTTTAGAAAGTGGCAGAAACAATGGGAAGTATGTTCAAAATAAGAGGGAGTATTTTGAGGGGGTTAATGGCAGCAGTATTTCTTTCTGTAATGATTTTAAAACTTTAAACATTCACTGTATATTTCAAGGTAGGCACACTCCTATATATCCTAGCCCTCGTATATTTCAATCACGCTTCATATGTCCATAAATACATCACTGGGTAAGGGAACCTAGAGAGATGCCAGGTCAGAATTTTAATTTGAAAAATAAAAAGGAAACAAAGCTTATGTAAATAGGGGGTAGGGTTGAAGGGTGAGCAGGGGAATGGGAAAAAATGAGAATTAAGTTATGTCATATACTGGTACAAATTCTCAATGTCGATTGTGATCATGTGTATATAAAATGTATCAAACAATTTTTAAAAAGAATTTTAATTTGGTTATATAATGAAATAAATTATTGCATATGATAACATTTGCCTTTCTTCAGTTAATGTGTTCTATTTAAAGAAATATGTGTGTCTACACTGGCCAGAGGTGGATTTTTTATTTTGTTTTTTTAATTGGGAATCAATAAACTGAACCCTTATGCATACTAAGCAAATATTTTGCCATTTAACTGCATACTCAGCACTGGCTAGACTTCTCACCACTTCTCACCTGTCTGGAAAGAGGCATACATCTATATTAATCATTATTTGACACAAATACCAGGTCTTCTTGTTAACTCCTTTTAGAGGGTTTGCACTTCATGGTTAACATTTAACCACTTACCAGCCATCCCAACCATTGTTTGGGCAGATGTCATTTCATCTAGTCAGTTCTTATATTGAGTAAATTTGATAAAATTGTCACTTTTATATTTACTCTTATATTATCATATAACAAAAAATATGTAATTTTTGGTCATGCTATATTAAATAATTGGTGTGATAAGTGGTTAAGTTTCCTTGAAGGAGGGCTGGGGAGGTAGCTCAGTGGTTCCGGCGCCTGTTTTGCAAGTGCAAGGATCTGGGTTCGATCCCCGGTAACCACATACCATACTGGGCGTGGAGACCCACACCCAGAAGCAATCAGTACCACATACCACAGTGCAGGGCGTGGTGGCTCACGCCTGTAATCCCAGCACTTGGGAGGCAGAGGCAGGAGAATTGCTGTGATGTGAGTTGGAGGCTGAGCTCGGGGCCAGCCTGAACCACAAAGCGAGACCCTGTCTCAAAAAAACCTAAAAAAAAAAAAAAGTTTCCTTGATGGGAAAAAAGAAAACAGACTGGACATACAGCTTAGGGATTGAGTGCTTGCCCACCATGTGTGAGGCCCTGGGTTCAATCTCTAGTACCACAAAAGAAAAAGGGAAAAAAAAAACACCTCTTTCGGACAAGTTTAGGCATATTTCTACTCTTACTGTTTTTTAAACACTGAGTATTTAAAACTGTAGGAAGAAAGAAATAGATCTGCTTCCATAGTCTAATAGATGTGTTTGTTTTTTAGAAAAAGCAGAGAGATCTTGCTAAGATGAGAAAATGTCTCAGGCCAGAAGAATTAACAAATCAGATGAACCAAATAGAAATAAGCATGCAACACGAACAACTGGAAGAAAGCTTTCAGGAACTAGTGGAAGATTACCGGCGTGTTATTGAACGGCTGGCTCAAGAGTAAGATTATTCTATTTGTACAGGAAGTTCACAGATTTCTATACATTGGGCTGTGAAAAACCTGATGATAACTTTAATGTTAACATCTTGTAACATTTTACTTACATTAAAAGTTATCTATGTTATCATTAGTTGAATATTTTCTTTTGGAGAGATTGTATATTTTAAAATACTGTCTAGAATGTTTATGAGCATATATTGCATTAAAGAATATAGCTTCTAAAATACTACTGCTTTTGCTTTTCTTCTTAAACAATATAATAAATGCTTAGTTGTGATATGTTAATGTGTGATATGATTCTTAAATACTATAAATACTTCCTATCTTTTAAAAAAACTATAAACTTTTAGGTTTATTAGAATCATATACTTTCCTTCTAAGAACTGACATCTGATACCTTAAAAGCACATTCCTTTATGGTCATTCTTCTTTGTCCTGTATGATTTTTCTAATGTTCCTAGGAAAGGTTTGATTTGTTTTAAATAAACTTCTACCTGTATTAACTGCTTGCTTGTGATTAGGCAGGTAAGAGAGATAAGATACACTCTAATCCTTAAATGTTTGGCATCAAAAATTAACTGAATTTAATTTAGCAGTCAGCCATAAAACATTTTATAAAGTAAGATAAAAATCAATTTTATATACCATATGAAAATAAGTAGGTATCTGTTACAAATTGTTATAAGGTTAGTAAGGTGTTGAAGTGCAAGGAATAAACCAAAGTACTGATAGTTTAGTATCGTCTTGTTTCTTAGTGAAACGGAATATAATTGCTAGAGAATCATTATAAGTAAAAGCTTAAGATGTTTAAAACGTATACCAGTGAGCCAAGTATTGTATAACATTAAAACAGAATATAAGTTGAACTTTACTTTTAAAAAACTGGTTTGTTTGATGCTTAGGGCAAAATCCCAATTTGGATAAGCCCTGTCTTATCTTTAGATCAACTTTCCATTAGTGAACCTGTCAGGTTTTACTGACAGTAGGAGACAAAGTAACTCATGGCCTCTGGACATATAAAATGATTGTGGCCAGCAGCATACCCACAGCAGTAAATTGTGTCCCTAAAATGAGGGAGATGTAGAAGTTTCATATCTCATCTCAGAAGGCCAAATATGGATAACACTTGATTTCTTAGAAAACGTATGCATTTATTACAGACAGAATCAACTGGTTCAGCTAAAATGCTTTCTAGCCAGGAATGGTGGAAAACACCTATGATTCAAGCATCTTGGGAGACAGAGGCAAGATGAGTCCAAATTGGAACCCAGCCTGGGCAACTCAGTGCAAGCCTATCTCAAATAAAAAATTGAAGTGGCTGGAGATACTGCTTGGTACAAAGGCCCTGGGTTTAATGCCCAGTACTAGGAAAAAAATACTTGCTTTTTGGATACTGTGGAAGCACTTTGTTTTGAATTAGTTAAGCTTTTTCCTTAGAGTTTAGAAGTCAGTTTAACATTTTAAAAAATTATTTAGTAAGTACCTATAATTCTTTCTTAGTTTGAAACAGGTTCTAATGATAAGTCCAGGGTAACTGGACTTGAACTTGTGATTCTCCTTCCTTAGCCTCGCAGATTTCTAAGATCACAGCTGAGTGCCACCAGCCCTGGCATAGTGTAACCTCATACTTAACCTGACTCTCTACTTGCAGTAGTTAAGATTATTAACATGAACTACCATTACCTGTATTACCTGATAATACAACAGTCCAGAGTAACCTTTTCATGCAAACAGGAGCATACCGGGCCACTCCAACCATTTCCTTTCATGGCTGGAATTTTTTTTGTTTGTTTGTTTTGTTTTTTGTTTTTTTGATACAGGGTCTGGCCCTGAGCTCAGCCTCCAACTCACATCACAGCAATCCTCCTGCCTCTGCCTCCTGAGTGCTGGGATTACAGGCGTGAGCCACCATGCCCAGCACTGTGGTATGTAGTACTGGTTGCTGCTGGGCGTGAGTCTCCACACCCAGTATGGTATGTGGTTAATGGGGATCGACCCCGGGTCCTTGTGCTTGGAAGACAGGCGCTGGAATCACTGAGCTAACTCCCCAGCCCAGAATTTTTATTTTGAGACAGGGTCTCTCGCTTTATAGTTTAGACTGGCCCTGAGCTCAGCCTCAAACTTATAGCAATCCTCTTGCCTCTGCCTCCAGAGTGCTAGGATGACAGGCATGAGCCACCACTCCTGGTACTGGGGTATGTGATATTGATTGCTATGAGTCACCATGCCCAGCATTGTTGTATGTGGTTACTGAGGATTGAACCTAGGACCTTGCACTTGCAAGGAAGGCGCTGGAACTACTGAGCTAAATCCCTGAGCACATGGCTAGAAATTTGAGTTACCTTAAATCACAATGACTTTAATGCTTAGACATATAAAACATTACTGTTTTGTTTTTTTTTTTTCCCAGCGCAGGGGATCAAACTTGGACCCCTGTACTTTCAAGGTAGGCGCAGTACCACTTGAGCTAAATTCTTGGCCCTAAACATTATTTTCTGTGTATTCCTTTGGTTTTTCTTCATTCTCAGATCTTAACAGCCATAGAATTGCTGTAACATCAAGGCTTCTCAGTTTCATGACTACCGACATTTTGGGACAGATAGTTTGTTGTTCAGGGCTGACCTGTGATGTTTAACAACATCCCTGACTGTACACATTAGATGCCATTAGTACCATCTCCATCATCAGTTGGGGAACGTGCCACTTATCCTGTGGGGTAGATAGGAATGACCGTGGGTTGAGAACCATTGCTCTACTGGACTGAGCATCCACTTAAGCTATGTCTTATTATATAACAGGTACATAGTACAGAGCTCAGGAAAGGTATAACTGACCCTACACAACACAGTTGGAAATCGGTATAAACTTTGTATGGATGCACAGTTGTAATCCCAACACTCTCAGAAGCCAAGGCAGGAAGATCAAGCTTTAGCACCTGAGCAGCTTAGACCCTGTCTCAAAAAAATAAAAAGGGCTAGGGGTGTTGTTAAGTGCAACAGCCACAGGTTCAATCCCTAGTATTAAAAAATAATAACCTGTATATAACTTTTTGACTGAGAACTTTACTAATAGCTTGCTGTCGAACTGTTGGACTTGAAGGAAGCTTTACTGGTAACACAACTATCAACTAACATTTTGTATGTTATATGGAGAACGTATTCTCTGGTTCAATGAGAACTGTGAGAGACCACTTTATTCTAATGTGCGCTGGGGCGCTGGAGATCTGGAGATTGAATCCAGAGTCTTCACACTGAGTTACATCCCTGGCCCTTTTTAATTTTTAATTTTTGAGTCTTGCTAAGTAACTTACCCAGGCTTGCCTCAAATTTGTGATCCTCCCTCCTCAGCCTTACCAATGCTGGGATTAAAAAGAACAACATCCATTTTCTTTGGAAACTGCTTCTTGAAGAAATCATCATAGTTTACCATCCATAGACTCACAGGGACAATTTGCTACTAAAAATTTTGTCTCCATCTATGACACCTTGGCTCTATGAGGAAACAGATACTGAATATATAACCAAAGCACTGAAAACTAAATTTGTAGGGTCTTCTTCCAGTTGTGTGTGGGACTTGCCATTGCTTCTAAATAAAATCTGTAGGGCCAGGGATTTAGCTCAGTGGTTCTGGTACGTGCCTTGCAAGTGCAAGGGCCAGGTAACCACACACAACAGTGCTGGGCATGGAGACTCAATCAGAACCACATACCGCAGTGCTGGGTGTGGTGGCTCACGCCTGTAATCCCAGCACTCAGGAGGCAGAGGCAGGAGGATTGCTGAGTGTTCAAGGCTGAGCTCAGGGCTAGCCTGAACTACAAAGTGAGACCCTGTTTCAAACTAAATAAATAAATATCTGCAGAGCTACTGTGTGTGCCTCCAAAACATGCTCTAGAAAAAATATCCCGTAGAAAAATATTTTTTAAAACTTTAGGTTTTATCGTGTACACAGGCCCAGTAGAATAGGGACAAGTTTTCCCTGTCCTGTGATCTTTCTGGGCCTTTCTCCATGTTCAAATCAGATGTCTTGGGGTATGTTTGGGGTATGTTATGGTGGGCGCAGGCGATCTTTAAAGCCATACTAACAGACGGGCTGGAATCGTGCTTTGGTGAGATTCAGTTCATCTCGACAGTTCTTCAGCTATCTAATCATGGTGGCAGGTGGATCTGCGGAAGTCTTTGGCCATATGCGTTTGTTTGCCGGCATTCTGCAGCCCCTTTTGTGAAAGGGCCACACAGTGAGGCCTGTTGCTGCCTGTGGCTACAGCAGCTGCCGCTTCCCTTCTTTTATCCTTTCTTAAGCGCAGTGGTGTCCGTGCTCTGCTGATATGAGAACACAAGTTATGCTCTGGTTCAAGTGGATGGGCGCGCTCACGGCTCAGCCCAGTGTGGAGAGAGGTCATGCAGCATCTGCCCTCATTTGTCTCCACAGTTTGTCTTGAATACAGGATGTGTTGTGTGAGAGGAGAGAAGTAGTTAAGAAATGCACTACTGCTTAGTTTCTCAGCCAGTCTGGGGGCTGGGAGTGGAGAATAGGGGGAGAAAGGGACACAACTGGCTAACTTTTTTATGATTAAATCCCTTATTTCATCATCTACTTTGGAGATTCTTACTGCGGTCTTTCTGTCTAACTGGTAACTGACTAAAGATTATCAAAGTCACGAAGTTTTGACCTCTGGTATTAATGGTCAAACTCCTCTCCGTGAGAACTGGCTGCGCTCTGTCCTGCAGGACTGGCTAGTAACGGCAAAAGCTGCAGTACAAAAGTAAGTGGATGACCAGGAATGCGTCACCACCACCTCAAGAGTAGAAAGAAACAGAGACCCACAGGAGAATAAGTCTCATCTTACAGAAGTGTGGGAAAAGGAGCGAGGAGGAACAAAGTGAAGGCAAAGGCAGAGAAAGCACAGGAGACTGGTAAAACCCACACAATGGCACGTGCCTCTCTCCTTTTGCATGTGATTTGCCTTTGCCTTTCTTCCCTCTACCCCTTTCTCTTTGGAGCCACCTTTTTTTTTTTTTAGTTTTAAGACAGGGACTCGCTAAGTCACCCAGCCGAGGCTGTGCTCATACTTTCAACCCTTGTACCCCAGCCTGCCAGAGTACTAGGGATACAGGCATGCAGCACATGTGCCTTTTGTCTTCTATAGAGATTTGTGACTGGTCAAGGTAAAAATGGGGCCTTTCCTTGAGTGGTATATTCATAGAAACAAGTCCAGATGGACACACATCACCATGTTAACATCAGTTACTGAGGAACTGCTTACTGAGGGCAGGATTCCCAACTGGGGAACACTTGCAGATCTCATAGTGCAAATGCATACTGAAGTACATAGCTGAAAGCCGACTTCCTGAGTGCCATCAAGAGATGAGGCCAGGGACATCTTGTCCCTTATGTGTCCCTGCAATAGAACCAAAGGCAGCTCTGACTGAAGCCGGCAGTGTTAGCAGAGGGCCATGAGGCACAGAGAAGAGTCTGAGGCCACCCAATGCTCTTCCCTGTGGCCTCTCCCTCAACCCTCACAACTGTGAGTCAGGCTACACTTCCATCAGCAGATAATGCACTTGTGGTAAAGCATTACCATTACTTGCAGTCTCCTATATTTCCAAGCTAAAGGACTGAACCAGCTCCAAATGCATGCCAGCACGTTGGGCCTGACACCAACTCTTGGGATAAAGTTTTGGTTTTATTCTACAGCTAAATTAGCCTTATGTTTCTATTGTCTGCCCCTGACAGACTGCTCAAGAGGGGGCAGCTTGGATTTGCTGAGCTCCTACCTATAACTTTTTATAGATCCAGTGAGAGAGAGGCTCAGGTTGAACAGTCTCATTGGAAGACAGTGGGGCTTAAGTTCAATTTGAATAGGAATTATATGATGAAAACTCATTAGACAAGTAAAAATGAGAAGGGCATGAGGGTCACACAGAGCCCCCTCGTCCTGTCCTGCCTACCTCTTGATACCACGCAAGACCCAGAAGACAAGGCACAAACAGTTTAGTTGATTCTTACAATCACCTTGCATATGGTACTACTTTTCCTCCCAAACAGGGAGTATTTACATACTTTCTCTAAGGGTACCCCTAGGTTGCTCAGTACCATAGCCATCATTATCTCAAGTGGCTGTATAGGAAACATGACATTCTGCCAGCAAATTGGCTAAGAGAATACCCTAGAAACTATCTGCCTGAACATATAATCATTTGAAAGCAGACTCTGACTTTAGAGGGGTCCAACCAGCTGCTAAGGCAGGTCTTTGTTATACACACAGATTATGTTTATGCAGGACTCCTAGTTCCTGGAGAAACTGTTCATTTAGCTTAAAATATGTAAATAAGAGCATGTCCTCATCCTAAAATTGGACAAATTAGAAGGCAGGATTGGAAATATTCTTCTCAAGCCACACAACTAAAAAATGAACCTGAAATCAAATCAAAAAGGTAACTTTCCTGATTCAGATGGCAAAAGTGAGCAGCAGAGACACAAAGGGAGAATAAAGGGACCTCAGGGTAGACGAAGCTGTCCTCGTGCAGATCCCTGAATTCCACAGAACCTGCTTTATGCCCAGTAGGAAGTGCTGTATTAGTTCAGTTAATTTTACAATTTGTTCATATGTAAGTTTTCTTCTTCAGATACATAAACACTTTTGCCCCTATGTTACAGGTGGTTTTTAAGCATCTTGCATTATTGGTAATCCTAAGTGTACTGAACATCTAAACCAGTTATGATGCATTTACAAAACAGAATTTTCTTTAGAAGAATTTACTTCATGTAGCCTAATTCCTTAAAGCATTAAAAAATTCAGTCTAAGAGCCAAGGATTTACTTCAGTGGTTCCAGTGCCTGCCTTGTAAACGCAAGGTCCCGGGTTCAATCCCTGGTAACCATATACTACAATGCCGGGTGTGGTGGTTCACAGTTGTAATCCCAGCACTGGAGAGGCAGAGGCAGGAGGATTGCTGAGTTTAAGGCTGAGTTCAGGACCAGCCTGAACTACAAAGTGAAACCCTGTCTCAAAAAACTAAAAAAAAAAAAAAAAAGTTCAGTCTATATATTACATAAATCATAATTTAAATTTTATCACAAACAACTTTAGAAAAACTTATGTAATATAAATGTATAATACCATTAAGCAGAAGGAAGTCAAACTGATTTTTAGAATATATGTGTATCAGAATTTTTAATTTATAAGCAAAATTTTAAAGATTTCAAAATAAAAAGACCTAGAAAATAATAACAAATCACAAATAATAACAAATTACTAGAAGTATTTTAATACTCAGAAATTAAATTATGGACACAAAGTGGAGGTATTAGGCGGGGAATTTAGCTCAAGTGGTACCACGCCTACTTGCAAGCACAAGGGCCTGAGTTCAATACCCAGTACTGGAAAAGAAAGAAAGAAACTAGAGGTATTAGGAAGTCATCCTTTATTTCTTGAATTCAGGTTTTAAAATCTGGTCAGCTTTTTATTCAAAAAATCCCTCACATAAAATCTGAATAATACTGAGGGTTCAAATCAGCAAGTGGCACAATTTAATTTCATTTCCCAGTTGGGAGCAGGGCATAAATGGAGAAGACAGGCCATGACTCGGTTGAGGTTACTCATCTGGACGAACATGTAAAGCTCAGAACCCCTCGGTCATCCAATGTTAAAATCACAAGAACACCTAGATGCCAAAGGTGTAGTCCTTGAGGACACACACACCCCACAAGCTGATCACACCAGCAGACACACGCTGGCTGCTTTTAATCTTTCCCATGTCAGAAGGCTGTGGTGTGAGAAGCGAAATCCAGGGCCAGTGGCTGAGCTCTCCCGTGCACAAGTTCACATCGGCTCCATTTGCAGCACACCCCACACAGTCACACTCTGCTGAACTCACTACACACGCTGGAGTCGCCTGGGCCTCAGGGTACGGCCATCCCTTCTCTTCTAGTTGTGGGGAAATTGTGCATTTGTTTTCCACAGCTGATTGAGCTCAGTTACATGAATCTCAGTTCTGTTTCAGTGTGTTTAAAATTGAGCTTCCTACCTTTTGACCTTTCATGGAGACCTTTCTACATTTTCATCATGACCTTTCTACATTTATTTTTTTTTCTGTACACTTCCTGAGACTCAGCACTCAGTGAATTTTCAGGCCCCTTTGCTACCCTCATATTCCTGGCTCCACATACAGATTGACCATATTCAGAAACCTCTCCCTGGAACTGACCTGAGTTGGTAAAAGATAAGTAACCTGCACAAATACATTTATATCTCTCTTTTAATTTTTATTTATGTATTTATTTTTGAGACAGGGGTCTCACTTTGTAGCTTCAGGCTGGCCCTGAGCTCACTGTGTAGCCCAGGGGAGCCTGGAACTCACAGCAATCCTCCTGCCTCTGCCTTCTGAGTGCTGGGATTAGAGATGTGAGCCACCACACCCAGCACTGTGGTATGTGGTACTGTTTACTGGTGAGGGTGAGTCACCATGCCCAGCGTTGTATGTGGGTACTGGAGATTGAATTTGGGACCGTGCGCTTGTAAGGCAGGCACGAGAACCATTGGGCTAAATCCCTGGCCCCCTATGTTTCTCTTTTTAGACAGGGTCTCACTGTGTACTTCAGAATGGCCTTGAACTCACTGTGTAGCCCACACTAACCTCTATCCTCCTGTCTTAGCTTCCCAAGTGCTGGAATTATAGGGATGTACAACCATACCTGGCTCCATCTCATTTTGTACAACTTACCACAGGAAAAACATATTTATCTTTAAATGACTCTAAGTTTCCACATCTAGATTTCTAAAATTTATTGCATAGTCCTCCATCGAAATGTTAAAACACATCCTCTTTAAAAGTGAAAAATAGCACGTTTATTTAGTCACTGATCAGAATGAGCTTGAAAATAGGCATGGTGGCGCACACCTGCAATCCCAGTAGGGAGGCTGAGGCAGAAAGATGGCTTTGAGTTCAAGGCTAGCCTGGGCTACACAGTGACTTCAAGGAGAGTCTGAATTGCAGTGAGAGGCTATCTAAAAATAAATAAATACATTAGCTTGAGCTAAATACTTTAAGATTTGATGTTAATAAGCAGAAAAAGCAAGTCTTAAGAGTAAGTGTGTAATTTCACTAAAAATACATGCATCTGCTTATAAAACGGCGAAGGTCTGGAATGATGTGCACAGTGACTAAGGAGAGGGTGATTGTGGGGTGTCGAGTGGGTAAAGAAGGGAGTTGTACTTTCTCTTTATTTCTGCAGTCTAGATTTTCTTAAATTCTTAAAAATAAATAAGAAGACATCACCCACATTCACAAAGAACTCATCGATTTTGACAAAGTCCATAAACTGCTACACTCTCATTTTGACCGGTTCCACAGAGTTCAATTCCCTCTCCAGACATTCTTTGGGTATCAGGTTCTGTACTGGACATGGAGACCACCAACATAGGTAACACCTGACCTGTGATAGGATAGGAGCTACCCTAGAACACAGGCAAGGAACAGTGAATCTGGTAAAACGGGCACTGCCACCCCTTGGGGAATCCGGCAGTTTCTCACCTGTTTCATAGCGGTCTTCTGTAGGCTTCAGCTCTTGGCAGTGCAACTAGCAGGTGTCTTCCTTCCAAACGTTAACTGTTGCCTAGGAGGAGCGTCCTTGGGGAAAGAGAAGTCCCCTGAGCACGGCCACCGGGATACCCAGAAGAGCTCCGCCGCAGCACATATATCCTGTTTTCTCTGGTTTCGGCTGAGGAATAGGAATTCTAGGACAGCAAAGGGGCTAGGTAGTGACGTTGTGTCAAGTTCTACCTGTTAACTGAATCCAGGGAACTGATCTGTAAGAGTGGTACACGATGCAAATGCTAGGACTAGATTGGGCGTTTTTTTCTTTTTCGCTCAACTTTACGTTGTCATGCACCAAAATGTTGATGCTATAAATATTAGATGCCACACTTACCCAACAGGTTTCTTCCATCCTACCCGGGCGCGGGGACTCGGAGCGAGCGCGGGAGCCGTGGCTGGAGCCTGCCTCTTGCAGTCGGAACGAGTTCGCCCGGGCGCAGGTCCCGCGGCTGGCCCGGGAACCGGACCAGCTCCCGCGCCGCGGGTCCCGCAGTCAGTCCCCCATGCGCACGCGCATTGCGCTTCGGTCCTGGGCGGTGCTGTTCCGGGACTGCTCCGGAGGCGGGGCGACGGAGAGCGCTGGCGACACGTGACAAGCGCCAACATGGCGGCGCCCAGAGGCGTCTATTTGGTCATCAGCGGAGGTAAGCGCCAGAGACCAGTCCCGCGAGGGCTCGCTCAGTCGCCCACTCGCTGCGCTGCAGGTTAAAGAGATAGATGCGGCGCTCAGAGTTCCCGGCGCACAGGAATGTAGTTTGAGTCCCACAGACCCACGCAGGCACTCAGGAGGACACACACATTTGTTCATTCCCACTCGCCTGGACCACCTCACTGCGTCGTTACTACTTGAGATTTATGAGCCACTGACTCAGGTTTTCTCCCTCTACCTAATTTGTGTAATTCGTGTTACACATATTCTGACTACTAGACAGTAAAAGCGTGATAACTCTGAAATGAACTTGAATACTCAGTTGCTTTCTCTACCGCTCTTCTGTTTTCTTTTGAGTAACTTGCAAATGAATGACTAAAGAGATTATTCTTTTCTGATAACAAGGTGGGGGGGTCTAGCATTTAACTTAATGGGTCTGGCGCCTGCCTCGCGAGTGCAAGGTCCCGAGTTCGATTCCACTACCACGGGAAAAAAAAAAAAAAAAAGAGAGAGAGAGACCACGTCTGAGTAGTTCCAAATTGACATTACCCTAACTGTTGAGATTTTAGTTAAATGTACAAATACTTTTGCCACTGAATTAGGGGAGTCTGATGGATTTAAGTTATGTTATGAATCTTTATTGGAAAGAACTTGGAAACGCTTTTCATGGATGAGGAAAGAAAAGTAAATATATGTGGAATGGCTACTTTAGTGTCAGTCACATGAGATATAGGAACAGTCTTTTGGGGTAAATATTTTTATGGTGATAGCTACCATCTATTAAGTGTGGTTTTAGTACATTGATACTGTGTTTAGCATCTTGCATATATTAGATACCTTTCCAAAAATCCAATGAGTTAGGAATTATTCCTTTTGGAGACAGGAAAAGTAAATTTAACAAATAGGAATAAGGTCCCACAGATGATAAAAGGCAGAATGTACAATTGAACGTGAACCTTTTGGGGGGCGGGCGTACCTGGGAATGAACACAGTGACTTCACACTGAGTTACCTCCCTCGTCCTTTATTATGTATATATGATTATTTTTATTTTGAGACAGGAGCAAGGTCTCACTACATTGCCCAAATTGGGCTCAAACTTGCCATCCTCCTGCCTCAGCCTTCCAAAGTGCTGTATTACAGGTGTGGGCCACAATGCCAGGCTTTTTTTCTTTTTAATAACCATTCCAGTGTACTACATGGCATAGTGTTTCTATATAAATCTATGCAAAAATTAAGAGAGATAAGGCAAGTATGAATGTGTGCAAGAAGTCAGAAGTAGTTTTAGGATCAAGGTTGATAGGTGAGTAGACCTCAATATTTCAGTGTTAGTGAATGAGTAGGGAGCAACAGGAAGATATAGTGAGAAATGCATAAGGGGAGGTGATGTAGGAAGCATTCTGGACTGGTTACTTGGAAGAATGGAGGTCCGCAGGAAATTTGTACCATGGTGAAAGAGAGCCAAAAATTACATCTCTTAAGATCTAGGGTGCAGTCCAAACTCTGTCTACTAATTAAGTTACTTGTTCTCTTTCCTTGTTTGACAAGAAACAAAATCATTAGACTTTGTTTTTGTGTATTCCAAATAATAATGAGGATCTGAGGAGAGTTGAGGGAGAGAAACCTTCCATCCCCAAACCATATATAAAAGGATGACCATATGTGTGCATATGTGTATAGTTTTTTTTTGTTTTTTTTTTTAGGTTTTTTGAGACAGGGTCTCGCTTTGTGGTTCAGGCTGGCCCTGAGCTCAGCCTCCAACTCACATCACAATCCTCCTGCCTCTCCCTCCCGAGTGCTGGGATTACAGGCGTGAGCCACCACGCCCAGCACTGTGGTATGTGGTACTGGTTGCTGCTGGGTGTGGGTCTCCACACCCAGTATTGTTATGTGGTTACCGGGGAATCGAACCCGGGCCCTTGCACTTGCAAGACAGGTGCCCGAACCACTGAGCTAACTCTCCGGCCCATATGTGTATAGTTTTTAAACACACATATATCAGTAGTCCTCCACCATTTTGACACTATGAACTAGTTGTATGGAATTTGATTTTGAGATGATTCAACCTCGTCACATTTATTATGTGGTTTATTTCCATTATTATTACGTTTTAATAGATAATGAAATAATTATACAACTTACCGTAGTGCGAATTCAGTGGGAGCCCTGAGATATTTTCCTACACCTGGAGCATCTCATCTGGAAGCAGTGGACGATAGTAACCTGAAGTGTGCTGCTTATGTCCAGGCTACTCTGTAATCTTATTTTGGTTGCTGTCACTGCAGAAAATCCTGCTTTTCCAAGGATGTTAGAAGCAGAAGCAGGCTTTTCAATGCTTTGTGGTTATCTGAGGATACTGTTTTTATTTTAATCTAGAAACTATGGAAATCTAGTCTCAAACATACTTTTTTTGGCACCAGGGATCAAGCTCAGGACCTTGCACTTAACAGGCAGGCACTGTGCTACTGAGCTACATCCCCAATCCTCAAACAGGCCATTATTTGAAATCTCAAGCAGTTGATTCTCAACAAACTTGATTCACCTGGCTCATTCATAGATGGATCCATTTCGTTTCCAATTCAGGAATCTTTTGTGGTTGGAAAGTAATGTTCAAACTCCTTTGAAAGCTGAAATAGGTGATCATGTGCTTGCTGGGACAAGGCTGTGGTTCAAAATCTTTGCTACTGTTTGAAATATGTTAAAAATCTCAATGTTCATTTGTTGCCCCTAGAATTCCAGTTTGGCTTTGTTTTTGTTTTTAGTTTTTTGAGTCAGGGTTTCGCTTTGTAGTTCAGGATGGCCGTGTCCTCACTGTGTAGCCCATGCTAGCCTCAAACTCACAGAAATCCTTCTGCCTCTGCCTCCTGAGTGTTGGGATTACAGATGTGAACCACCATGCACAGCATTGTGGTATGTGGTACTGAGGATCAAACTCAGACCTTGTGTTTACCACGCAGATGCTAGAACCACTGAGCTAAATCCCTGGCCCTCCGGTTTGGTTTTGAATGCTGCACTTTTTATCGTCCAACTTTAACACAGTTGTCATTCTCCCCTGAAGTGACAAATTGACTTTACTCAGCAGGTTAAATATATCACATGAGTAAGCAAGTTTTTATAGTCCATTCAATGGCTCTGAAATGTGCTGCCAGTGGTGACATTTTCTTAAAAAAAAAAGAATCTCTGGAGTGGCTCTCATCTCAAAAACCCAGGCTAGCAGTTTATCTTTAGGAAAACATGTCACTTCTGTGTATGAGAGAAGACATGTGTGCTCTGTGCCTGTCTCCTCACAGAGCTGTGTAAACAGACTTAAGGGCATGTATTTTAATGTAGTTAATCACATCCTGCATAGTCTTTTTTAATTCAGGCGATGTTTTTAGGCAGCATTCTTCGGGGATGACACAGTATGTAGACTTATATTCAGGAGTGACTTTTTGACCTGAGTAGTGACTCCAGAAAGCCATTCAGTCATAGAGCTGCTCCATCTACACACATACTGACACAAAATGACCAGTTTTCCTAATAGGTACCAGTTCAGATTTGAATAGTGCTGCAGCTGTGGTGTTGATTGGCAACAAAAGTACATGTAACATTTTCATGCATATCCTCCTGAAAAACAATAACAAACTTTGTTATCAACATTGGTACCCTTGTCAACCTAGATTAGGTACCATAATAACTCATTAACCCCTCTAACAATTATGCTTCTAGTATTTCATCAATTAAACTTCTGCTCAATGTATCTCGTTATGAGGCTAGCCAAAAGAGGAATGCATGTTATTTTTTGAAGTATAGACTCTCCAAAAGTTCATAACAAATGTCCTTAGCAGAATCAACTTTTCTCTAGTAGTAAAGAGCTTCTTAGCTTTAACGATGTGGTTATCCACTAAGAATGAAGCTGTCCGCGCAGACACATTTAATGAAGTGGTGACCTTCAATAATTGTTTCTGTTCTTCGTGTTCACATGTTTTTCTTTTGAAAAAACTTTGGAAGCCTTGTCTTTTTATACAGAGTTTTTGGTCTCCATATGGGAAAGTAGTTTTGAAGGTCATGGTTTTGCTGGCTAGCTGATTGACATATTATACAAAATGGGCTTGGAGAAGATGAATCATCTGTTGCAATGAATCTGTAATTTAAGTATGACTCTTGGTATTTTCATTTAAATGCAGTTTTCTTTTTGTTGGCAGTCTTAGAGTCTTTTGCTGTCTCACCATTGGTTTTTTTTTGTTTGTTTGTTTGTTTATTTTTGAGACAGGGTCTCACTTTGTAGTTCAGGCTGGCCCTGAGCTCAGCCTCAAACTCACATCACAGCAATCCTCCTGCCTCTGCCTCCCGAGTGCTGGGATTACAGGCGTGAGCCACCACGCCCGGCACTGTGGTATGTGGTACTGGTTGCTGCTGGGCATGAGACTCCACACCCAGTATTGTATGTGGTTACTGGGGTTTCGAACCCAGGCTCTTGCACTTGCAAGACAGGCGCCGGAACCATTGAGCTAAATCCCTGGCCTCACCATTGGTTCTTTGTCCCTTTTCAAAGAGGCTTTCCCGAGACATTTGATTTTTTCTCATTTTGGCTAGGGCTAGTTTGTGGATATACCAAAACTGTGACTGAGACAAGTACAAAGTTTGGGAAAGAGGTGCAGACGGAAGTGTTAAATAAATTAATGGGTAGATTACACACAAACTAATGTAATTGTCAGATTCTGACTGAAAGCCTGCATCCAGATGTAGCTATACAATTGTATAATTCACTTGCCTCTGTAAAGCGTGCAGCCAAATACAGCTTAATTGTCACTTACCTTTCCCGATGGGGTTTTGAAATGAGTCTATGACCAGTTGATTTATTATGTTCTCTGTGCAGTCAAACCTCTCTGCTAATGCTAATTGGTAATTGCAGCTGCTCTCCAGTGCTAGCATCACTGCCTCAGCTCCACCTCAGATCATCAGACATCAGATTCTCATAAACAGCATGCTTCCTGGAACCCTCACATGTGCAATGCACAGCAGGATATGTGCTCTTTCGAGACTCTGATGCTAGAGCTGATCAGACAGGAGGTGGAGCTCAAGTGAATGCAGGCTGTGGGGAGTGGCTGTAAATATAGATGAAGCTTTCCTTGCTTTCCTGCTGCTCACCTCCTGCTGTGTGATCTAGTTCTTAACAGGCCATGGATTGTACCAGTTTATGGTCTCAGGGTTAGAGACTCTTTATTATGTATAATTTCTTTACAAATTACAGAATAATATATTCATGTTTTCTTCCTTCCTTGCCAACTATGATTTTAATAAGTGGCAGTTTAAGACAGTCTAGGAAAGCCAGGCCAGGTTATTGATACCTGTAACTCAACTCTTCATACCCCACAGTGCTACACCAGCCATGTAGAGGATCTTCTGATTAGAGAAGGGAGAGATTTTAGTGTCAAGGAAAGGTCCCTTTTCTGGATTGTTTATTTATAGCTGGTTTTAAATTTCAGACAAATTTCCCTGCCGTGCTTTGCAACACCCAGGGTAGAAATGAGGGTTAAATTCATAAAGATTCTTCACTCCACTCTTCCATCTTTTGGTCCATCTACAGTGATATAGAGAAATACACCATACACTATACACTATACAAACTTCTTTGCTTAGTGTGGAGAGGAATGGGGAAGCCAAATAAGGGGATGTATTTTCTTCTTTATACTTTTGTACCTTGTGTGAGTTGGTCTCTCCAAGATTGTCTCCTTGCTCTCTGATTTTTTGAGATTTTCATTATGCTGTCCTACTAGATTTCTCTTAATATATATCCCTTGCTGGAATGCAAGCTTCCTATAATCAAGGATCTTATCTTCTTCATCGTTGCCTCTCCAAAGTCTGTAGCACATTGTACATAATATTTAGAAAAGGCTTTCAGAATACAACTGTGTCCACAGATGGTGGTACATACTTGCAATCTCATCACTCAGGAGGGTGAGTTAGGAGGATTGCTGGGAGGTTGGGACCAGGATGGACTATGCACAGAGTTCAGAACCAGCCTGCACTACCTAGTGAGATGCCGTCTCCAAAAAAGAAAAAGACAAATCCCACTTTTGAAAAACTACATGCATCTTTATCTGTCCAGATATAGATACTTGGAGGAGGGGCTGGGCTGTAGCTCAGCCCAGCATGCATGAGGTTCTGGGTTACATACCCAATACTTCAGAGAAAAAAGAGGCATCTAAAATGATGTTCACCCAAATATTCATAGTTACTATTTCTAGATCGTAGAGTACTATTTCTTGATGGTAGGAGTAGCTTTTTGAATTTTAAACTATTATTTATTCATCCAT
>PVIR01004425.1:0-78631 GCA_004026965.1 Petromus typicus | reverse complement strand
GGGCTGCAGGAAATGTAACAGGGAGAGAATACTGAGGAAAAACTTCTCTCCCTAAGGTTCTTTCTTCCTGTCCGAGAACCACAGAACATCTCCACTTCGGCTTTATGACTATCTTGGAAGGATTGATGACAAGCTTTACAGATTCAAAGCGTGTTGAAATGGAAGGTGTTGTTTTTGTGAGGTGGGTTAAATGACATCAAATGGGACTTCTTTGCACGTAACTTAAGAGGTTCAGAGGAAAACAGGTTTCTGGGAGAAAGAGGACCACACATCCAAGAAGACAGGGTATAGGCAGGGCACAGTGAGGCTTTCACCAGCCTGCTGTCCCACTCATACTCCCCAAAGAGAGGGGAAACACTGCAGCAAACTGCACCGCGGGGGCTCCCTGGACAGTCTGCCGCCCTGAGTCCCAAAGAAGCTCAACCTCATACTGACGTGACTGTTTCTAGAGAAGTCATGACATCCAAGCATTTCTGTAGTTAGGAGCACTACTGTTCCATTCTGACACACACACACACACACACACACACACACACACACACACACCACATACACTCCCTCTCTAGACTTAAAGTCCTGAGGTGACATCATGGTGGCAAGAAAGCCAAAACCTCAGCTATTTCTTGTGTGCTTGCGACCATATCCATGGAAAACGAGAGGGCCCTGACTTGTTCTTCTAATCTTTTTAACACATGAAAAAGAAAAAAAAAACTTCACCCCAGAGTTTCATCTGCAGGCAGACAGAATCCTGAGCTCTCCTTTGCTCAGCCTCCCTCCGCTTGAATTCCAAAATCTCCCCTTGGCTCTTGCTTCAGGAAAAGTCAATGTGTATACTCTAGTCTCTGCAAATAAATTAAAATAATAAATTCCCCATTATGGGATGAAGGGTTCCTTCCTTACATTTTGCATCTGAAACTCTCAACTTTCTACAATTCAAAATATGACTTCATTTAGATACAGCTCTTCATAGGGGTAATTACTATGAAAAGAGGACATACGGGTATGTCCTGATGCAGTCCAACCTGTGTGCTTACAAGGAAAGGGACACGGAGAGCCACTGAGCATGCGCGCGCAGAACACTCAAATGAGACGTGGCGCAGACAACTAATAGCAAGTTAAGGCGAGCAGCTCGGAGTGACACCAATCTTGCCTACACCTAGATCTCTAGAGCTGTACGAAAACGAACGTCTGTGGCTCACACCGCTCGGCCTGCGGCATTTGTCACAGCAGCACTGGAGGACTAATGCGCTGCCTGAACGCGGCGCTCCCGCTCACATCATGTTTGAGGTCCTCGTGCACTCACACACAGTATCCCCAGAAATGAACCCTTCTTCTCCTCACTTCCACACCTCATGAAACTGCGTCAGGCTTCAAACAAGAGGATCTTTTGGTACATGCTGCACATGTGCAAGGAGGAGGATCGATGACAGAAGAAACAATTTCATGTACCCAATTAAGGTCCTAAATGAAACATTTTTAGAAAAAATAACCATTAAACCAGTCTTCCTCCAATAAGATGAAAAGAGTTGCAATGTACCGCAGCATCTGTTTGCAACATGTCAAAGCTGGCAAACAGGTTGGTCTATAATCAGAAGCGGCTTTCAATTTGGAAGCCGAATGTGTAATATTCCTCAATATTTTGCCTGATTAAGTGCTTAAATTCAGTAGGCTTGAATACACAATCAAAGTGTGTGAATATGCTATCTGATGATTAAATCTCCCCAGAGTCTAATCCCAAATCCTGACTAATTCCCTATACAACAATTTTATTACGTTAGTGTTTTAGATAGTTGTAGGTAAGACTAAATAATTTTAGATTTGATATTATTATATAAAAGCACCAAAAGTTATCATACCAGAACAAGAATTACTAGTAGTATTAATATTCATTTCCATTAATATTTATTCAGAAAAATCGTTAAAGTACTCATTTTTTATTTGAGGCCTTTCACACATTACAACATATTTAGCGTATAAAACCACAGTTCTCTATGGAGAAATAAATTATCTGTAAACTAAGTTAAAATACCTAATGTCAGTTTCTATACATAGGGGTTTTTCAAATGAAAATAATTTTCTTTTTGGGCAATATTGATGTTAGAATCCTACCAAAATGTCTAGCACATGGTAACCACCCAGTATAAATGAAAAATATATTAATACTTTACGTAGTTTAGAATGAAATCTTTATATAGCTATGAATCATATCCTCTTTTTAAATCCCCTTATCATATACAATTCAATACATGGGTAATAAGGTATTAATTTTGTATTCATACTAAATGGATACTTAAGGAAAAAACAAGACATTATTATCCGTTTCAAAATGTATCTATTTGGTTTCCACAATGACACATGACTGGTTTGTTTATGTGCCACTGCTCACCAAAAGGAACACCTTAGGAGATCCATAACAAATGTTCTAAATATAGTTTAAGTTTGTTAGATAATGGCTCAGTGAATGAATGAATGAATGAATGTTGAGGTGCATACTTTTTACAACCTCCTTTTAAGGTGCCAGATTTCTTATAAAGAACCTCTGTGAAGGCTACTTACCTACTTTCTCTTGAAAAATGATGAAATCATTATGTTGATAATAGCAAGGAATATTATGAACAGAATGCTACATGCTAAATTACATTAAATTTCTATGTAAATACTAAATTTTGACATGGAAATTTTTTTTTAATTTTGCAGAAATCTTAGCTAAAGATTATATTACTCTATTGTTACATTAAAATATTTTAATGGACTGTGTACTCAGCTGTCTAAAAAATCTTTTTCAACTTGCAATTCTGTTTACTTAGATATGATTCTGACTAAATTTTGGTAAAAATTATTTGGAAGATGTATTCCTAGATTTCAGAGAGAACTAAAAGATTTTTCCCAGCCCTCAGAAGACAATTTGCCTGTCTAGACTATAGTTTATGCACATTTGGCATTGCAAATTATATTTCTGACCATAGCTTTTGTTGAGAAGCAAGCGAGGGAATCTGCTTTGTCCCCTCAGTACTGCTTATCTTTTCACTGCCTCAATTTTTATATGAATCTAGTCTCCCACCTGGCACATTATTGATAATCAGGTAACAGCTTTTTCAAGTTCCAATATAAAGAAGTATCATTCTGTTTCTGTAGGTATTAATGTAAATGCTCCCAAACTACTGTTATCTACCATGGAAAAAGCTGGAAGAGACACTAAGTAGGCTCAGGCCCATGGGGACTAGAATGTGGTCCACTGTCTGTTTAGAGATTCTCAGCTGTTGTCAGTGATAAAATAGATGAATATGTATAACCTCATTTACTGAATCATTCACAGACATTATATCCAAATAAGACTAGAACAAATTGTTGGAACTCCACTCCAATATCTTATATGAATTATTTAAGAACCTTCACAACCTGGATTATTGTATTTCAACAATCTATGTCTTGCAAAGCTGATAAACACTATAACTCCATTCTAATCACATCATTCAAACAGACATACATACATGTGTAGAGACAGCAAGAGAGCGACAGGAGGGGGATGAACTGCTTTTTCTGAATTTCCTGTAAAAATTTAACTGCTCAGAATTCCCATGTATTCTCCCGAAATTCTTTCGCAAATGAAGTAAATATTGCTGAAATTTGTAGAAAGCAACTTAGCAAATAAAATAAATTACTATATCATAATTAAATCCCAAGCTAGTTTTAATTTTGTTTAACTTACTCATTTGCTAAATGGAACATCTAGAGACAACTTCCACGTTCTCAAAGGTGCGTCATTAAAATAACAGCTCAACTATCATTATAACATCACTAAAATTAGTCACATTTCAGAATGTGAAATGAGATGTCTCGCAGGAACCCAGATGCTTTACCCAATTCATCTCATTATCATATGTAGAGTTAAAATCAAGTATAAAGCTGTACCTTATGTATTATCAGTAATAACTTGAACTGTGCCTTGTTAACCAATTAATGACTTTAATCTCATCAGTGTACCACAAAAAAATAATTTCAGAACTTACAAAGCTCGTTATGAGCATCACACAGTTATTAGTCATGTTTACAGAAAGCAACTAAAGGGATGAATTCTCATGTTCAAACACAGTCAGCAAGTTCTGGTTCTTAAATCTGAAACGCAACTATTACACTTTAAGAATGTATTAAACACTTTGTCTACCAAGTGCTACTATTTCCCTTTTTTAAAAATACTATTAAAAATATCACTCCAAATATCCAAAAAGATTAATATCATATTCATATAGTTTCCTATGCAAAGTTAACCAATGCTTAATTGTCTGACAGTTAAGTTGGATTGTGAATTCAACTGTCTTCAGTTTCTGTGTCTGTCTCGGTCCTCTCAAAGGAGCAATGGAGATTTCTATATCTGGTCCCTAACCTCTTCCTCTATGGTGCTACTCTGCTTTCTGCTGCTGCAAAGTAAGCTACACTGCTCCCTAATGCTTCCGCCATAATGCTTCTGCCATGGACCAAGTCAACCATGGACTGAAACTTCCAAAACTATGAGCCAAATGAACCTCTCCTCTTTTAAGCTACAGAAGTCAGGTATTTTCTCTAACAACAGACAAGCTGACCAATATAGTATTAAACAAACATTAAACAAAGATTTGCTCAACTTCAAGAAAATATCTGGCTAAGAACTATTTATTTAAGTTACTCACTTGAATTTCTCCACAAGTGCTAGCCTTGGTTGTATTAGCTACCAACACTGGTCCATGTCTAGCCTTACACTTTTCTTTTGGAGCTCCGCAAAGATGTGCATGTATACTCTGGAGCCTTATTTGAATCATGTCACTACTCCACATTTTCACTGGTTTTAGGAATAATCTTGATTGTAATTTTATGGTCAATTCTGAATACTTTTGCCTTAAACATAACTTGTTTCAGAAAGAAAAGTTATTATGTAGAAATTTGAAGACAGTATCTTTACTGTCTTGGAGCCAAGTGGGGAGAAAAACATCAAGATTTAAACTCTCGGTGGCTTTAATGGAATTAAGCATTAAAACAAAAGACAGTGAAGAGATTCAAGGTGTACACTTGAGTGGAACTTTTTCTTTCCTGCCAAGACACTTCCATGAGAAGAGAACAAAGGCTTGCCCTCTTTCCTTGAATGAATTTGCTTCTTGCCTGTTTTTCCCCCTGAGAGGACACAGAACTCTGACTGCCTCAGTGTGAGTGCAGGTCTATTTGCTGCTGATAGAAACCATTAACAAAACCTTCCAAGCTAAGGCCCACATGCACTTCGATAATAGTTTTCATTCATTTGCCATTTTGATCCCGTTCATCGTTCTTCTCTGTACTGTTTCTTATTTGGAGCCAATTCATGGAAGTGAAAAAAAAGGATCTTCATTTTTGACTCTGTAAGACCCCCAGTTTAATATGTGACACCCGGGGGAATGATCTTCCTGGTACTTACTTTCTTTTGAGGTAAATAAGTTGACAGATAAACTTAAAAAGAAGACAAATGTGAAAAAATGTAATCAGAGAGAGAAATATAAAGGAGAGCCTGGTAAAAGCCGAAGGGTGCTTTAAATAAGGGATTCTGGAAAGTCTTCAATGAAACTCTAAGTGGAAGCTGAAAGCATTTTGGATTTGAAAAGCAATTTACAAAGAAGTGAGAAAACATTCCAGATATAGAAAAATATCATAATTCTTGATTGTTCAGTGGAGTTTCATTTTTAAAATGTGTTGCTCTGCAACGTATCTGCTTCTCTGATGCGCTACCTATATAAGTTTATACATACATAAAACTCATACAGAAGAGCCTCAGAAAACTGCTGGTGGGAAACAAGCATGTTTAATGGAAGAAAAGAAATGCTAGACTGTAGGCAGCAGTGGAAACTGTTCATATTCTCTTATGTCACTAATGTCACTTACACCTATTTCTATATAGTGCCATTGTGTTTATACTATAAATAGTTACTGAACAGAAAGAGGAACAAAGATAGAAGAAAAGGAGGGAGGGAGTGTGACAGGAAAAATTACAGTGACAAGCACATGACAATAGAATTAAGAAGTCTTAATTTACTTCTTTATTTAGAAGTCACTCTAGGACTGGAAAATGTCAATGGAACATCTTTATGGCAATCGATATTCATTACATTGATAAGTGCAAAAGTAGAAATCAATACTCAAATTTTCAACTGATAGAATGAGAGATAAATGCTGTGTGGATACTCATTTCAAAATGTATAGGCTTTTTATGTCAACCTTAATATATCAGAATTAAATTTTATTATCTTTTACTGACAAAACCCTAAGTAAGTCAATACTACATTAGATTATTTCAAAACTTAGAATATGCCTCCAATTATTCATTCACCAAGTACACAGTCACTTAGAAAACAATACTGCTGACAAAGAAACCACTTAGAAATTAATACTTACAACAAAAAATTATTATCTCTCCAGGGCAAAATGTACAATTCCATATCTCTCTTTAGCGATTTCTTCTCTGTTCCCACATTAATTTACTATCTTTTCTAAATGTGATAATCATTAGGTTAGTTGTTTTGATATATGACAACTGTTAGTAATCCTCAAGAAGGCACTACAGGGAGAGGAAGAGAGATTTTGATCTTGGCTAGAGGTCAAGGCAGGCTTCCCAGGGTACTGGAGCCCCTGCATGAAGCCTGAAGGACCCAAAGAGGTGGCTTGTCCAAGGAGAAGGAGACCAAGAAGAGCACACACAGAATATTTCAGTCAAGTTTTTGAAATTAGGTATTAAATTTATACAGATTGAAAACAATCAATTTCTATAGCCCTTTATGATTCACAACATACTGCCATGCCTATCAAATCTTTTCAAAATAAGAGATTGGTGCATAAAAAATCAAAAGATTTAGTCTGAGAAATGAAGGAATAGCTCTAACCACAGAAAAATCTTCTAACATATAAAGAAAAATTTTTAATCACTGGAATAAAATGACAGAAGTAGAAAATTGATGGAAATTTCTTTATGCAAGAAAAAAGGTGTATTAAAACATTTATCCTTCTGAGGGCCAGAGATTTAGCTCAGTGGTTCTGGTGCCTGCTTTGCAAGTGAAAGGTCCTGAGTTCAATCTCTAGTACTGCATACAATGCCAGACAGTGGCTCATGCCTATAATGCCAGCACTTGGGAGGCAGAGGCAGCAGGATTTCCTTGAGTTCAAGGCTAGCTTGAGCTACAAAATGAATTCAGGACCAGCCTGAAATCCAAAGCGATAATCTGTCTCAAAAAAAAGAAAAAAAAAATCCTGCTGAAAACTACACAGTTTTCAAGAGATCAGGCAGAGGCTATAATGCCTTAAATAACCTGGCTTCCCATCTTCTTAGGAAACATGAAGATCTGACCTTAAATTTCCCTTTAAAAAAAAATTCTACTCCTAAAGTTTTCGTTCTTATACTTCAATGAAATAGCTTATAAGAAATCAGAACCTTCAGGAATAATTCTTAATAATTCTCAAAGTTCTAACCCGTAAACTTCACCCTTTTATTGCTGAGATATCTGTATTAAAAGAAATCCATGCAGCTGGCTTTCATTATTACTGACTATCACTATTCCAGGTTCATTTAGGCTTCAGAAGGTATTTTCTTTATAGATCAGTAAGTCAGGAACTAAAATAAGTGTCACAGTCTGCTTATAATCTCTTTCCATCCAGAAAACATGAGTCTCGCAGTTCATTTTTATGCAGGGCTTCTCAGTCATCATTTCTTTGTGCCTCTTGAGTAATACATGACAGAGAACAGAATAATAAATCACATTTTACTACTTATAGAATGGCATAAGCCGCAAGGCTATATATAATTCTCTATTACTTCTGCCTTCCATAAGTGATATTTACCAGCAGGGCCCTAACTCTGACATTTAATCTCCTTAAATTCTGATCAAGTTATTAACATTACTATATTTAACTGGATAACAGTCATTCTTCTTTATTTCAACACTGAGGGGGGAAAGTTAACAATACAACCTCTATATGTTACCCAATTTGCATGCCTCAAACCCCTCAGGTTCTACATTCAGATTCAAATCACTTCAGATACAGGCTGTGCTGGACAAGGGCCTTTGAAAGACTGATGCATATGAATACTAATAGCATTAATTCCCATCTTTCCTCCTTATAATTGAGACTATGGGGTCACATAAACCCTTAGCATCCCTCTACCTTTAGTGTGTGTGTGTGTGTGTGTGTGTGTGTGTGTGTGTGTGTGTGTGTGAGTGCCTTTTAGCTTAACAATATTACTTCTGCTAGTTGATGATCAAATATTTGGTTATCTTTGAGTTTGTTCAGGTCCTAACCTACTCTGATGAATATTTATAAGTCGGGTCACCATTGTTTCTACAGTATATTGTTTGAAAAACATTCTTTAGATGTAAAAACAGTCACCAGCAACCAAAAATTACACACAAATAAAAAAGAGACTATAATATATATTACATACTTGTGACAAGTAAAATGTAAGAATTAATAAGCCTTTGATGAGAAAAGTAAAACAGAACTAACCTCTTACCTTTCTCTGCTCATTGGAAATCAGAATAAACATTTTAAAAAGTCCATTTAATAATTGCAAATCATTTTTTTCAGTTTCAGAGAGAATACTGACCATACATAGACATAAGCAAATATCAACTAACAAATATTTAAGTCAGTTTTCAAGCAATGGAGCTCTGATTTGCAGGGGGTGCCAATGTTTATAGTAAAATGTATTTTTGCTGAATTTAAGCTAAAAATGTGAAGTGAATCACCTGGCAAAATGCCTGACAATCTAACAACTGTATATAAAATACACACAGACTCATATGCACAAACATCCACACACATGTGACTCTCCATTAGACAAAGAAGAAACTTCAATATAGCTCTTAACAAATTATTTTCTTCAAAATATATGGCACTTATTTCTAAAGGTCAGGATTTTACTTTACATAGTCTAGCTTTGTAACCACATATCTTATAATGATGGCCTCTGAGGTGCCTTACAGAGTAATACCAGTGGTTTTTAAATGTATCACCATTTGAGCATGTAATTAGTTATGGCCATACATTTGATGTCTAAAATAAAATAGCCCAGATTTCAGAACACAGAAAGCAGGCCTCTTGCAGATTTCATATCTGATCTCTTTGCGCCCTTCAGGAACTCTCTGTGTTGATGAATGAAGACTGTGTTTTGTATGGACATGAGTCACACGTTCAAATAGAGGTTCAGCACTTAGTTTTCACCAGGCCATTAACCTCACATATTTAATGAGTTTACTTTACTTATAACAAATTTTTTAATAATACATACAAAGGTACATAATCCCTATGAAGAAAAGCTGCCCAACACTCCATTCACCCATCCACTCTAAACTTGGAAACTCTTGATCCTTCAAAAAATCTAACCAGGGCCCCAGGAACAAAACAGCAACGAGCCAGCATTGAACGGGTTAAGGTCGAGAATCAAGACAAGGCCACTTGCATCCTTTTGCACGATGCGGGAGGAGCACCTGAAGGTCTGTACCTCACAGCAACTCCCAGTCCCCTCATCTGCGGGGGTAGAGGCCGGGTAAGAGGAACAGCGAGGGATCCACAACAGTCTTCAAAATGTGCCTTATCTGTCACACCTTCTCCAGGAAACTCACTTTCAGGAAATCTTTTAAATCTGTGCCTGTATGAAAATGTGTATAGGGAAGAAAGTGCACTATACTATTTCCCTAGGAACCAGGAGGGAGATAGAGCCTCTCGTGTCACAACCATCTCCACTGACTGGCTGTAACCAGGCCCCGGGTCGTTAACCTCACGTCATCGGTGACGTCATCAGTAAGCCCACCCACAGCCCAATGCTGGTGATAATCAGCTTTTGTGTCAGCTTGAGTGAGAAATGCCTGACTGATAGATAAGCATCATTCTGCGCTTGGATGTAAAGATTTACTGAAATCAGAAGACTCACAATGGGTGTGAGCAAGACCAGCCAATAGGCTCGCAGCCTGAATGGAGTAAAAAGGGAAAAAGAAGATGACTGGCTTCGGCTTCTTAGGAGGAGATCTCCTCTTGGCCTTCGCTTTGAGACATCTGTCCCCAGGCTTCCATGCAGACTCTTCACCCTCCATCAGAGACCCTCACGCTTCTGAGGAGTCTGCAGCCAGCCCCAGGTCTTCCACTTTTGCCTGGCTCATTTTGCCGTCCAGCACAAAGACAGCCCTTTGTATTCGTCCGCTCTGCAGATGGCCACTGCAAGCCTACCTTGTAAATCCACATCCTCTAGCATCACTTGAACATAACTGTATTATCAATTCATGAATTAAGTTTTTTAAAGTGCCCTCAGCATCTAGGTACCTTCCAAACACATGAGGCTTGGTGGGTACATTAGATCTAAACCATAAAACCAGTTATAGTAAATTTGTATGATGAGGTAAAATGCAACCTGTGCGGAGAGAAAGAGGGCGGCAAGTCCTTATGCACTGAACTGAATTTCAAGTAGCGTTAAGTGGCACAGTGTCTGCATACAAATATATGGACCGTGACACCTTCTAAGTTAACATATAAAATGGAAATGGTGTAGAGAAATTGTCCAAGTAAGATCACAATTGCCTATAAAAGATGGTTGTTTCTGATACAGCAAATCTTCTGGCATCACTTGAACATAACTATTATCAATTCATGAATTAAGTCTTTAAAAGTGAAAACATCCGCAAGGCTTTTTCATGACATCCGAAGTATTGAAGTCTCAGTGGACTCTGGTCTCTGCACACATTCCTGTTCCCAAGGAGACTTCAGCATAGCCTGGAGTGGAAGGATCCCAGCTTTCACCCGCTTTTAAAATGGCTCCCTTCCACCAGTTCTTTTTCTGGAACCTACACTCTTCTCCTCTCCAAAGACGTGTCAGAAGCCATTGTCCTCAAAGTAACTATCTCCGAAGCCTCTTGAAGTCTGTACTTAAGAAAGGTAAATATTATTCTGTCTTAAGCGAAGTACTATAAGCCAAGCTCAAGTTGTGGGAGAGTGGAAGGGGCCAGAAATGTGTTCACAAACATGTAAAGCTGAGGGCTGAGGAGCTTTTCCTCTATAGTCATTAATGCATAAGCAGAATTACAAGCAGAATGTATATATCCTGAATTCAATACCAGTGCTGTTGTTAATGACTTTATGTAAGAGAAAGCACGATATATTTTTTGTGTGTAAGGAGAGAATGAAAGTGAATTATGCCAGAAAGACCAGTTATTTCATCTTTATTAATCTGCTTTCCCCAGCAACATTTGTCTATCCTCAATATTTTCTAAACCACAGGTTAACACCTCCAAAGTGTGCAGATAGTCAGTTAAATCCACCAGTTAAGAGGCTTATCTCTCTGTCCTACCCTGGGCAAAGTACATGTGAAACAAACGCAAGTGCATAAACCTATCCCCAGAGGAGCTTCAAATCTTCAAACAGCAACCTTGTTTCTAACAGAACTTTGGAGCGGTGGGTTTGCACCAATTTCCCTAGGAATATAAAAGGTCGTAATTTTTTATGCAAAGAAATCACAAAATTTATTTATCTAGAAGGAGCCTGTCTGTGCAGGCTTCCCCAGATGCCTTAGAATGTTAAAAAGCAATAATCACGCAACATCTAAACCCAGCTGTTTCAAACAAACCTTACAGGAAAAATTCAGAACAGAAAGCTGAATTCATTGCCAGACCATAGTCAAGGCTCGTATGACTAGCAGAGATTAACTTTTAAGAAATATTCTTGCAAACTGAAAAGCTTAGGAAACCCTAAAAAGAAGGGAATGTTACTTTTAATATTCAGGATGGAAAATTCCCAGTGTTTCCTACCATCAACGACTATTTTCCAATTTCCTGTTTCCTGCTCCCCCTCATGATTCTTGTCCCAAGCTCCTAAAAACTCCTTTATACCTGACTGTCTACACCTCATGAACTTGGCTTTTCACAATGAAGGAACAGATCCTACTCAATAATCAATACTGGTCCTCAGTCTACAGCAACAACAGCCTTTCCCCCTGGGATCTAAGAAAAGGATTAGTGAAGGAACTTGCTTTGTGTGTCAAGGGGCTTGGGAAAGGTGGCTGACTGACAGCATGGAAAGGTAATGGTGCATTCCCATCCATCATATATATATATATATTATATAGAAGGGGACATTTTATATAGAGGGGGGATCAGATCAACAGACTACACAGAAAATGAAAAGAAAAGCCATCATCAAATTCTAATTTTTACCATGATGACTACTATACTGCTTGAAATACTATTTCTCCAAAAATATCTGTATTCTTCTGTAAGCTAGTTACAAGAACACTCCTAGTGTGCCTTTTGGGTAATTGGCTTTCAGGATTTTTTTTACAACAGCACCACAGAAACCAATGTGAGGTATTCAAAAGCCAGAGGTTAGCCAAGTCTACAATAAAATAAATGTTCAGTCTTGCCTTTGATTTTCCTCACATAAAGGAATGGGCCCTGTGCTGTGATATAAATGCAACAGTGCTCTGAGTATTGATCAATTTTATTATAAATTGAGAAAATGAATAAATAGTTCCTTATTGATTAATAAAGACATGCACCTAAGAGGTGTAGATAACTCCCAGGTGTATTATAAATAAATGACATTTATTTTGAAACTTTTCTAGTCTTAAAATTCAATTTCTAGACAGTCTGTCATTGAGGTACTTCTCCACTTTTTACAAATTTTAAATACAGATTCATCTAAAATGCCACTGACTGAATTCTATTAGTAAAACTCAGCAAAATAAATGGTTCTGGCACAATTCTTTTAAAATGGTGGCTGGATGACAAGATAAAATCACTGAGCCTGCAGGTAAATCTCAAGTTACTAATATATTGAAATATACTACATGTCCTCAGAAAAAGACTTCTACAAGTTAGAATGTACTAAAATGAAGGCATAATTATTGAAACAAGGAGTTGATGTTTATTTCTTCCCAATAAGCAATGAAAGAATATACTAAACATCATAAAAGGCATTGGTAATCTTTCCTTCTTAATGATTCTTCATTAACATTAGCTTCATATCTCAAAGTCTTTCACTCCAATGATGTTTGTACAATGCCTAGAAGAAAGCCATACCAAAGCGAAGACATCTGGGAGTTCAAAATAATGTTTAATATAATTGCCATCTTATTATCCTTACTCTCTGGTTTACACAGCAGGAATGAAGACATATAGTAAGCAATGATATCAAGCGATGGGGATGAAGTACTAGCAGTTGACTGTATGTTACAAAAGTTATAAAATAGAGATGCAATCAGCTAGCATGTTGTACCCTCTTATGCATACCTTACATTCCCATTCTAGTTGAGATTTTTGCTTGGTGAGATGAGATAGCTCTCCTCTACCCTAGAAATAACTGCTCCTGAGTGGGCCAATCTGACTCTCTGCTTAGGGAGAAAGGAAAGGGAAAAAAAAAAAATCAAACCCCAAAGAAAAAAGGAAGACATAATCCCACAACAGATTAGACTAAAGAGGCAAAAATATGGCCACACATGATAAAGTACAATAAAAATACATTTATCCTACCTGAGGATCACATTAAAATATACAATGTACCCTCAAGTTATGACCAGCCTGACATACAGACAACTTGGGTCAATTAGGTTCATGGAAGATTTATTTGTCTCTTCTAGTGAGGACCCAGCTAAACATCTGTAATTCAGCTGAACTGACTTAAAATGAATTTCAGTTACGACCAGCCCTTAAGAATTGATCAAGTTCATAAGTTAAGGTCCACCAATGAGAAAAAAAATGATTACTCCTTGACCTTTATTCTTATTATCATTGCATTCTGACTTCCTCATCTCAATATCTATATAGAAAAAGCTAGCCCTATGAATGCAGATATACCCAACAGAATAAATTGTCATTCCTAGGAAGCACATACTAATAAACAAGTGTGTAATTATTCCCTCTAACTTTTTACTTGTCTCCATCTATCTCGGTTCAATCACCTCCAACTTCATGAACCTCAAACACCTCCAGACTCCATGAATCAGTCCTGAACACCTGTGACAGGTGTTCTTAAAAGGATGTCTTCTAAAGGTAACTCAACAGAATAGCAGATGTAGGTTCACTCTTAAGTACTTCATGAGCACAGACTAGAAACAGAGACATACAGCAAGAAATCACAATCAAAAAAATTTGAATGAAAATAGAATCAGATTCCAAAGCAGTACCTAAGGTGACTGAAATGCATCCCTGCCACAAGTCTTCATACTCACTAGCATTAGACAGATACTTGTTAAGATTTTCCAGCTTCAGCAGTGACCATGGAGCTGACTTTGTGCTAAATGTACTCTATGGTCATTAGGCTTCTCATCCTCTCATTGAGTAGATGCTCAGTTACATGTAACGGAAACCATTGTAAGTTGAGATGGGTTTACTGATAGGAACCTACAAGTCTAGAGCTAGGATTAGAAGACAGGGGTGAAGAACTACAGTTAGAAGGGAACAAATGGAGCTCCAGCCAGTACCACAGCCAACACTAAACAAGGGCTCTCCCCAAAGAGCACTGCTCTAGGCAAATAATACTTCCTGACACACAGCAATCCATCTCATCACCCTCCACACTGGGTATTCAAGGATGGTGCTGGAGCCTCCATAGGTGCTATCAGGCTTCTACTCCACCCAGATGAATTCTTCACTCTGCTGCTGCTCTGAGTCACAGGCTGTCAACTCAAAGACTTCGATCCGACAGCTCATGGCCCAACACGCTAGGTGAACAGAGGACTACGGAGCTAGGTCTCTGCCAATTTAGGATCCTATTCAGTAATTATATTGAGTGCTGCCTCCCATCCAGACTCAGAAAGACCCGAATTTCTCAGGACTAGACAGGGCATTCAGATGGAAACAGCCAGGATAATGAACAATGAATGCATAACTACACATTTTTGTACAGAATGACTCAAATGTCTACACAAATAATAAAGCATTACATACCCTTAATGGAAGATTCTAGCAATGTCTTAGTTCTGAGCATTTTTGGTACTTCTTAATCTTCCCTAATAACTGAGAGTTAAACACTTGCTAATATTTGAGAATAACTGTGATTAATGGTACACAGCATTAATTTTGAAAAAAAAAGAAAAGAAATAAAGTTAATTTTCTCACTTAAGATAAAAATTATAAAACTTACCCAGATAGAAGTTTAGTCCCTGGCCTTTACAATCTGCCTGACTCATCTGCTTACTCATTTGTATCCATAAACACCTTCATTCTGTCACTGTCTCAGTTTTCTCATCTATAAGTGCTGAATGATTATACTCTGGTGAAAATGTGTTGCAAGAATTATGCAAGATACTATGAAAGAGTTAAAAATATATGGCATCTGTGGAAACCTCTTAAAGGGCTCCATTTTATTATATATAATTCACCTTTGTAACATGAAGCACATTTTAAACAAGTTCACTATATCGGTCTATGATTTATCTTGATTCTGTTTCATCTCATTAAAGGACAACCTTCAACTATTTGGAAAGGTCAATCATTTGATACTTTTTTCAGAGTAAGAAAAAAGAAAAGAGATAGTATATTTTATCTTTTTAAAAAGATCAGTGGCATAGACCATTTCACCTACTGTAAAAAGTAATAGTTTTATAGCAATGAGTTTTGAAAAGCAAATTACAGATAAAACATAAAATTTCACTCTAAAAATTAGAGTAAAAATAATAATGTACAATGTTTAGCTGGACCTGCTCTAAATATAACCTTCACCTTTTAGAATAGCAATTTACATGGTACACAAAGATACTGACATTGGTCACAATAGGAAACCTTGTATCACACACCCTCCTATAGTTTAAATTCTTGAGGACAAAGAATTCATATGCTCTAAAAAGAAAAAAATATCTACTCAGATGAAAATGCCAATATATCATCCAAATGTTACAGTATGTCCAATAGAATACAGAATGTGTTTGATCTGAAAGAATATATACGAGTTAGTCACCATCTGTATAAATGTTATTTACTAGGAGCCAAATGAAAGTCTAGGTCCTTGTCATCATGTGGTACATCCATAATGTGTATACCAAATATATATGTATTATGCACACATACACACATATAAATGCACACCTAATATGAATGCATTACCTATATATTGTTAAATGTCCATTATATGTGTATTAGATCTGGCCTAGCCACTGAAAGCTTTTCCTTTATTTAGGATTTTATATTTTAACCATGATTTATTCACAGACACAAGATATCCATATTCCATATCTGTAATAACATATTAAAAAGGGATTATTTCACCAAAATACTTCAATACTACAAGAGGTAATAAGGTTCAGGAATTATTCTAAGTCCACACACTTTTTCACAAGAAAACAAATGATGATCTCTCTCTTGTTGACAGGAACATACCTTTTTTATTTTTATCAATGTCATCATTCTCATTTGTCCAAAGAGAGAAATTTCCTTTAGAGATTACAAGATGTGTGTCACGATTAAAATGTACTGGACCTTAGCACAATTTTTTACTAAGTTATTATTTCTTGTGGTGAGTAGAAAACCCACAGCAAAAACACAAACACATTCTGCATTCACAGAAACAGAAACTTTCTACATAGGTTACATTTTCCAGTTAGGAAACAGGTCCACTGTCCAAGAAAAAGGGTTCTAAGTGCACACGCTCAATGTTTTTGATAGAATGTTAAGTCTTTCATTCAGGGCTTAGGAAGCAAATAATGTTACAACTATTCTGTTAGGAAATACTTAGCCTGTTTAAGCATCAAAGTACATGCCACACAAAGAAATATATACATTGAGAATATGAATTCAAACAAGAGGAAATAAATCCCAAAATACTGAACCTTGGTTTTAGAAAGAAATAGTCATTTGTACAGATCAATTTCATGAAGAAAAATAAACTCAGGGTAACAGTGGTGGTTGCTTTACAACTACTTCTGGGATTCACTCACTTCTTCAACTGTTGCCTTCTGCAAAGATGCATGTTTGTTTTGTAATACATCTGACTCCTCAGTGTCAGAGCAACATTTTCCACCAATGTATGAAATGAGCAAGACAGAAACTCCCAGAAAAGCACAGAACCAGAAGCATCTTAACGCCTCAGCCTCACCAGCTCTATAAATAAGGCTCCCTGCACCACACAGCTATTTTACAGTTTAGATATCTGCTTTGCCTTCCTAGATTTTTGTTTGTTTGTTTATTTCTTTGTTTCTTTTTGCAGCTGCTACTTTTAAGACAACTTTCTTGGTTTTCTACATGGGAATGGAGGCATTTATAGAAAGAGGAACTTTTCTCTCTGTTGTCACATGGGAATTCTCAGGTTTTAGAGAAGTAATTCCAAAGCTAGCTTAAAACATCTTCATATGCAAAACTGAACAGCACAAGCCTTTAAAAGTTCACAGTTTTCAGTGTGATAGAAAACATAAAAACTAAATAAAAATTAAATCAAGGCACATCACAGAGGGCACAAGAAAGTCAACTCATTTCCACCTTTTCTCTGTCTGGAACCACTTACTATAACACCTACATAGGAAAGTTAGTTAAAGAGATTAACAGCACAATTTTTTTTTCCTTTGCCCCAAAATAGACACACCATTAGTGTTATCTAGAATTATCAAAATATGTATACGTCTATGTATGCATGGACACACAGCTTAGGAGAGTAGCATGATGTCTGTAAAGCCTTAAAATATACAACATACCAATTCCTGTGAACCAATGTGTGCATCTGGAGTGGGAGAATTAATGCTACCGAAGACTATGTCATTCACAGGGATAGCAACATATGACTAATGTGACTGGTTTTCTGAGGTTTCTCTCAAAATTTAACCAGACTTACAGGAACCAAAATACTTTGGGCTTAAACCTGTTCCTTTGTGGTTTTTCATAGATACCAAAGGACAGATGGATGTTCTTTCTATTTGAACAAAGATCAATTGACAGCTCTGTAGGAAAAAAAAAACAAACACAACAAACTAGAGCTATCTTCTTGGGGAGTTCCTGAGGCATGACTCACATGACAAGGGAATTCGCCTTTACTTTACTGTACAGCTGGAATGCGTGCAACTACTTACACAAAGGAACCATTGTTACTATACAAGAAATAAATTATAAAAGACCAAAAGGCACTTCTACACCTTTAACTCAGTCTTTATTGCTCTTACCTGCTCCTCCCAATGGGCTACCTGCCCTATCCCCCTCAGCTTCCCAAAGCCTTTAATAGTCCACTCCTGACATCGCACTGAAGTGACTCGTCCGAAGTCTATCTTCAATCCCAAGTGTGGATCTCAAGGGCAGGGAAACTGTGAGTGCTGCTCTTTTAACCAAGCAATTAAAAATAAATTTCTCCTGACCTGTACTGACAGATATAAGAGGCCCCAAGTAGGTACCAGCTAAAAATGGAATTCACAAAATTACAAGTGGTTCCCAAGAACATGCCAGCAGCACAATTTATTATTCAAACCCTCCACCATAAATAGATCATTCCAAAGCCAGTACAATTTGATTGCTTTATACCCAAGCCTGACTTTTTAAACTAACTTTCCTCTCTATCAACTTCTTTATCTTCCAGGAAATGTCACTGCCATTTAAAGTACTCTTTACATTTAACTTCTCTAATCTTTTCAGGTATTTGAAATTGCTGTCAGTGATAGCTAAAATATGCCAGGCTTTGGAAAAACATTTTGATAGACATATAGCTACATATGGCTGTGCTTCGTCGAGAAAAATGTTAGGCTTTAATCCAAGATGAAAGTAACAAAATGCATGTTCCACACAATATACTTTGCTGGTCTATAATTTCTCAAATTGATTGCCACTGGCTTCAGTTACTATAGCTTATATGTATCAATCTTCCAGAGGAAATGTAAGGTTATCTCTCTACACCACGATTTGATTTTGAGCTTACTCAAAGTATTCTAAAAGGCCTGCTTGGCAAAAACAATCACAGCAAAGAACAAGAGCAGCAGACCCAGTTTTGTTTATAATCACAATCAAGGAGAATTTAATTATTTATTGAGTTACTACTATGCTCAGCCAATGTACATAAGGGAGAAATCTGTAGGAGAATATTTTCAAATACCCCCAAGGCAAATCTGGGAAACAAAACTAAATCCTTCATTTATGTGAGTACAAGTAATAGAAGAGCAAAACTCAATTATCAAAAGAAGAAATAAACGGTATCCAAACATGGCAAAGAAGGAAATAAAAAATAAATATTTTGGACAGAATTCTTGAAGAGAACTCTGAAGAGAATTTAGTAGCTGGGTTGACCGTGGTGAGGAAAAGTAGGGAGATTAGATGAGCATTTCCTGAGTGTTAACCGATCATGAGTCCAGAAGACATTTTTCATGAAGTTTTTATCACATGGAAACTTCTTGAAAAAGAAGGTTCGGAAGTAAGTTAGAAACACACTGAGTTCTTGAATGTCAAACTGAGATGTTTAAAATTTATCAAAAGCCCATGGAGAACAAGCAACTTGATAATTGAGAGCTTCAGTTTGAGGACTCTGGCAGACAAAGTGCAGTCCTGGGAGCAGTAGCACCAACAGCCCCTGGAAACCTGTTGGAAACATAGAATTGGGTGCCTTTCCTCAGACCTGTTAAGTGACAGACCCCCAGGCTGGGCCTAGTAGGCCACGTTGGGACAAGGTTTGCAGTTCATTCTGACTCATAGTCCAGATTAATAACCACTGATTGGAAAAACATTAAAATAGACATTGAGTACATGGAAACACTCTCAACTCCACTAATTGTATTAGCTGCTGTCCTGCTGCTGGGGCACAGTTCGAAATACCCACAACTTAAAGCAAGAGTGCTTCTGGCTCATACCTGTAATCCCAGCGCTCAGGAGGCAGAGGCAGAGGACTGCTGTGAGTTCAAGGCTCACCTGGGCCACATACATAGTGAGCTCAGGGCCAACTTGAACTACAAAGTGAGACCCTGTCTAAAAAATACTGAGAGAGAGAGAGAGAGAGAGAGAGAGAGAGAGAGAGAGAGAGAGTCTACACTACAAAGTAGAAAACAGGGTAATGATTACTAGGGAGGTGAGGGGTGGGTGGGGAAAGGAAGTTGAAGAATAGGTACCGAAATACAGTTAGACAAAAGGAATCAGCCCTAGTGTTTCTACAGCACAGCAGGCAAATATAGTTCACAACAACCTATTACTTAAGAATACAAGAGATAAAAGTTTACAAATACTAAAATGATAAATATGTAAGACCAGAAATCCAATTACTTTGTTTTGATTATTACATGTATTGATCTGTAAATATGTATCTTATACTAAATTAAAATAAAACAAATAAGCAAACTAAAATAATCAAAACAAGGTATTAAATAGGTCATTCAGCAGACAGACAGTAAGCACAATAGAATCTGGAAATTCCGAGAGAAGTTTCAGTACCATTTCCAGGTAGAAAAGCAGAAAGAGAAAGTAAATTTTTTAAAAGGCTATTTGACATTTAATAACATTGCAAAACCACCTTTCAAGGCTCTATGAGAGCTTCCCTCATAGAAGCTCTTCATAAAAGGAAATTAAAAATGACTAAGTCGAGGGTCAGAACTGCAGTCTAGCAGCTTTCCTCTCCTCTTCTGAGTAAGAAACACAAGATCTCTCACTGCTCCCACGAGTCAGAGAGGAACTGGGCAAAGGAGAGCTACCACGGACTCTGACACTCCTCTCTCTCAGGTTGAACTCATGCATTATGCCATTTAATCCTCACCAAAAGGGTCACAAGTCAGGCAATATTATTTCCTTTTAATATGCGTAAGGAAACCAGGGTTCCAAGGGATAAAACGAGAACTTGAACCAACTTAGAAGCACAAAACAAGGAATCAGATTCTGTGGTTCCACAGCATCAGCCAGCAAGCCCAAAGACCCACATACACATAGAGAAAGACCATCATTTCCAATTTACTTGATATTTCAGAGGTTATTTAGAAGTTTCCAAATATTTTATGAACTGATTTTCTTTTTTTCCTTTAAGCTGTGTTCTTACCGGTTCTCGGGGGCACAAGGGTTTGTTCCCATGACCTCCTTAGGAAACACGGTGTGTAAATCTAGCTGGGTGGCTCGAGATCCAGCTCGAAAGAGGACAGGTAGCAAACCCAAAGGCTCAGGGCAACAAAGGGAGGGGAGGGAAGGTCATGTCAACACGTCCCAGTTCCTCTTCTCTACCTTTGCTCAGTGTGGGAAAGTCAGAAAGAAGCTCGATTCTGAGCTAAATTCTGTCTGAAGAGCTTGCTGGGTGGGCTGCCTGACACTGACCACAGGGCAGGCTCTGGGGCACAGTTCTCCGAGAGAAGCCCACGTCATGCATATCAGCAGCCAGGCTGGGCCCAGCATTCCTGTGATGCTCTGGGAAGATCCAGAAAGGAGCCGCCATGGTCCCACCACAGCAGATGAGCAGGGCTGAGGGGCGAGGAGTTTGGAGATGGCTGGATGTGGAGGCTACAAGGCAGGAAAGGCTGAGGTGACAGGCGCTGGTGCTTCCCACATTACATGAAACCACAGCACAAGTACACTAATCTTAGATACCGGGAGAGCCATGGCACGAGCACATGAAGTCACCTTCTCCTTAACAGGGGAGAGCTACTCCCTTATCCCTTACGACCCTCATCTACGGGACTGATTTTCTCATCTATTACTTGTTAGCTGCCAAGTATCCCAAGAGCTCTTACTCTGTGGCAGGCACTTTCTAAAAGTCTTAGACATGAGCTGATTTAATATAATCACAATGATCAGAAGAGGGACTCGTATTAACCCTGTTCACAGAAGGAAGAAGTGAGGTACAGGGGAGCTCGAAGGAGAAGACCCAGGACTACAGCACTGCCAGCCCCCAGCACAGCCACCCCCGAGGTTCAACTGATCAGATTCAATTTTCAACTAGATCAGACTAAAGTAGTTTTTCTTGTTGCTCAATAAGTGGGACAAACCCAAGTGGTTACTTTCAAGAAGGAAAGGAGAGAGGAAGGAGGGAGAGGAAAAGGAGGAGGGGGAGGAGAGTTCATGCTTCTTCTTGGCGAGGTGTGTGGTGAACGTTTCCAACGTCAGAGACACAGAGGCCGTGGTTCACACTCTTCCTAGAGCTGTGTGACAGGTGAGTGGGTTCCCAGGGTGGCACGTGTGCAGGGCTCTTCCCCCCTTACCTCTTCTAGTTACCACCCAGAAGTGGAAATACAAAGCAGTAAGTGGACCTAGGCGAAATTCAAAGACATACTCTTTCTTTAATTCTCAAAATGGAAACTCTTCCAAAAAATAAAGTTCACAAGTCTGAAATAGCAGCCTTATTCGAGTTTTCACTTGACCTTCACATTTCCTCTCCAGAGAACCCACAGTGGCCAGTTTGGGGAAGATTTCACAGCTGTAACCAAGACAGGACAAAGCATGCAAAACAGAGAAAGAAATTGAGAGAGACCAGAAAGAAGACTAAATGTGCTCTTTTCAGACATACACTGTAATTTTTAGGATTAAGGGGATTTAAGTTAAAGTATAGGGAGTTTTAGTAGCTTCATGGGATTCCATTAATTATTCTTTCCCTAATGTGACAGTACCCTGCAGGGCCACTATGAATGGTGAAAACACATCCTTGGTGACCCCTGTTCCCAATGGGCAGACATATAAGACAGATAGTCCAGTAAGGTGGCAGATTTATGGCACTGATAATACTTCCCATTTATCTGAGATTTGTTTCAGTTTCTCAAACCTAACATGCCACTGAATAGATCCTAGGATGTGGTGTTAGTACAATGTCTGTAAAAAAAAGTGATTCTTTCAGGGAAGGGGAAAAAAAAGAACAGTGCTTTCAATGTTCAGGATCTTTTACATCTGCTGCTCAGCTGGAAACGCTGTTAAAAGGCCATTAGAACCTTAAGGTAACAGACCTCGAATGCTATGAAAGCCATGGAGCAATTTGCTGTTTGCGTTCGGAGTATCAGCCCCAGCCACTTCCCTTTCATGGGCTGAAAACAGCTCCCGTCATGAGCCGTGAAAATCAATTCCACAGTAAGCAGGCTGCAGTGTAGCTGAAGGTGATGCACCCCCAGGCCAGCGCGGGCAGCAGAGCCTCCTTCCGGAGGGATCCGGACAGCAAGTGCTCCGCACACCCGGAGATGACCCCAGAGCAGCACTTCTAGGACCCTTCACGTCATCACTTTGGACACCGGTTCTCTGGAAGGGATGCTTAATCAGGTTATAATCAGAATTGTCACCCTGAGGGAAGATAGCTTTCGGAAAACTTGAGCAGAGAGCCTGTGCATGCTTATTTGCACTCAACCTTTCCATTTTCCGTGATTATAGTAATTGTGAGAGGTGCACTTTTTCTCCTGAAATCATACCGCTGCAAAGCCTCTGAAAATTCAGAACATTTTAAAACTTTGTTTCAACTCTAAGGTCATATTTTTGAAAATTAATATTTCTGAGGGATAACAGTGGCTGTGTCAAGATTTCTCCTTTATAAAAGAATGCTTAGGAAGGTTAAAATGCATTTTTAAATGTATGATAGGTTCAGTCTTGTATAGGAAATTGTTATTCCGGTAACAAAGTGCAACCTTAGTTACCACATATGATTAAGATCATTTCAACCAGTATTTCTATTTATAGCCAACCTGTGTTAAACTGAAGGCTTTTGTATAATCTGCAGAATACGTTCTGGGTAAAAATAAATTGCCACTAAAATCATAGCAATCAACTTATGTTTATGCACGTAACTTCCAGCAGTATTATTTATCTTAACACCAACCATGCAGGCTAAGCAATTGACTCAAGGTTTATTTGTTAAATTTTTTGCTAAAACCAAGATGAGAAAGTTATAATGTTTCTTTTTTCTGTGGATATCTAATGCACCTAACTCGTTCTCTGATCTGGAATTACGATGTAATTTTCTCTATATGGTACATACTTTTGACCAAAACAGAAAAATGTGGGTTTGTAAAAATTTTGTGTCTTGTAAAAAATATAGTAGATCTTAGAAACTTGGAACCTTACATCTCCAAGTAATTCTAAGAAATTTCCAAGTTATATTTTTAAAGAAGGGAATGTGGAAGTGAAAAGTGACTATTCATAGCATTTGTTTGTTGATGACATAAAACTTACCATTTTGCAAGGCATTTTTTTTTTTTTTTTCTTTTTTGAAGCAGGCTCTCGCTTTGTAGTTCAGGCTGGTCCTGAGCTCAGCCTCCAACTCACATGACAGCAATCCTCCTGCCTCTGCCTCCCGAGTGCTGGGATTACAGGCGTGGCACTGTGGTATGTAGTACTGATTGCTGGTGGGCAGGAGTCTCCAGGCCCAGTATTGTGCCCAGTATTGTTGTACGTGATTACCAGGGGATCGAACCCCAGCCCATGCGCTTGCAAGACAGGCACTGGAACCACTGAGCTAAACCCCCAGCCCTGCAAGGCATTTTATATTTCACTGAAACTGACCTTTTAAAAGAGCCACATAGTAATATAAGTGAAATGAGTATGTCCTTTGTAGCAATCATATAACTAGATCAGCCTAAACTTTTAACATAGTACTTAGCCTTCTGATGTCCAATATCCTGAAAACTCTGAAAGAATACTAAGATACCACATAATCACACAAAATGAAAGCTTTTCACACATTAGCACTTGATAAAGTAAAAGTAGCAGTAAACTTTTCCAAGCTCAGTGGACATATATAGCTAGAGGAAAAGGTAAAAGATATCATCAGGCAGGAGACCCCAGGACTGTTGCATTTCCAGACTGTTAAAAGTTCAGAATATCAAATTCCTATTTTCTGAACAGAGCTCATAAATGCTTTCAAAAACTGTTGAGTAAGCAGACAATAAAAAGTTAAAGGTAAATTTTCAATTTATTTTTTGATGACTTTTAATATTACTTATAAAAAACAAGTATTAAAGAACACTGGCTTCTAAATTAGTTCCCTAGTTAAAGCATCTCTTTTAACTGTTAGGAGTCTTGCTTATATGAAGCAATTCCAAAGACGTGACAGCTTGATTTACAAGTTAGCTTTCACCATTGCTTCCTATACAACACATTACCAGACTTTACTTAAAAGGAAGTTTGGGTAAAGCTCTTGCTGATATATATCTATATAATCACTTTTGATAAGTACTAAAAATTCTCAGTCATTGGGATAGAAGAGGATAGGAAAAGCAAACAGATAGAAGAAAGTATATTGTTTTTTAGGACACTATTAAAGGCTATCATTAAAAATACAGTGTTCAGTGTTCTTAAGTTCTTTTCACAGAAGCTACTGAGATTGAGGTGTTCTAAACCACTAAGAAAATAAGTTAAAAAAAATTATTCATCACTTTTAGAAGACCTCAAAGTGCTTCCTTTGCACAAAAAAAAAAAAAAAAAGTTGTCTCAAATTCACTACACTGTTAGGAAATATCTCTAGTTCCTTGAAATCCAGCCTAGGAGCACTGGGCCCTGCTAATCTCAGCTTGCCCCAAGGGTATAAAGAGAAGCCAATTTCTTCAGAAATCCAAGAACTATAATAAGAAACAAGCATTCAAGTGCTAAAGCTACAGGACCCAGCATGAATTATGCTGCATCTTTAATTAAATGCACACAAAACGAAAACTGACCAGTTCTAAACGTAGACTCCTTTCACAAGAACCTAGAGTTCAGGGGGAAAAAATGGCTGTTCTGTACCTCAGCTGTGGGAAAAATAGAGAATGTGGAGAGAGATAACATTCCTCTCCAACCAGAATATTTCTAAAAAGGCCAAACATAAAAGTCATGGATACCCACAGAAAGTATGCAAAATTATCAAACAAGAATACTTTAAATACTGTTGCCCATTTCCCCTTTAAAATAACATGGAAGTTCCCTTCTGCTCAGGAAGATGCATCCCTGGCAGCTGAAGGAGGCCACTTTGGTTCCCGGCACAGATAGTATGGATGGTTCCTTTTTCCGGTTTTCTAGTGGTCAGAGTAAAACATTGAAAGGAATCTCAGAGGTCAGAGGACAATCTGGTCTCATAGCATCCATGCTGGGTGAAACTTCTCACCCAACATGAAAGTGGAAATCACAAGGAAAAAAAAAAAAATACTCCTCGAGATGTCAGTGTCTGCCCTCAGAAAACTATGAATGTAAAACCACTCGGAATAACACTCAGGATGTGGCCACTGGCAACTGTCTTACCACCATAAGTCTAGTGCCAGAAGAACAGCATGAGCATCAGCAGGGAACTTCCTGCAAAGGCAACGTCTTGGTCCCGCCTAGAATGACTACTCGTGAGGTGGATCTCACCATTTGTGTTTAGCCAGCCCTTTGGTGATTCAAGGCACAAAGTGTATGAAGCAGTCCCTGATCCAGATCACTGGTTCTCAATTACACAAACAACAGAATCACTGTAGAAAATCCCAAGTTAGAAAGGGAGGAAAGAGTGAAGAAAAGGGAAGGAAACAGAGGGAGGAAGGGAAAGTTTTACTTTTCCTTTTCTAAACCAATCAAATAAGGATACCTGAATATTTAATGCAAGTATTTTTTTTTAAATGCCCCAAACAATTGTACATTTACCGCCAGGAACAGTGCTGGCTTTTCTCTAATTCACAAGAGCTAATTGTTAAAGTCTTAGAAATCTTGTGAACTGGTTATTAATTGCTGGCAGCTTAAAACTGGTCATGGTGGTAATATTTATACAACAGAAATTAGCAAATGCTACAAATCAGGGAATCCCTCATCTCCTTGTAGGCCAACTGGTAAACAGTTATTAGTCCACCACTGGCCAGGGAGAAGACATAATGGCAATACCTAATTAACTCAGTCTATGGAGTTAGTATCAATTTTTTTTCATTAAATCCTAATTCCTTGAGATTCTTATTAAGATCATGAAAATTAATCAAGTCAGTACAGATAAAATGTTGTGGGCTATGTAGAACTAGTCCAGCTCAAGGACCCTCAGCTCCTTTTGCTTCCCTTCCAAGCACAAGTAAAGAAAGCAATTTGGGAATGAGAAGGCTAGGTATACCTTCGAAGAGATTTCTGATGGCAGGCTCACATGCAAAGGGCAGCAACTGTCCCTTATTTCCTTTTGAAGCATTTAGTGTTGACACCAGGTGCTCCGGCAGCCATCTTGTGATCCAATAGAACAAAGATGGAAGAGCAGCAAGACAGAGAGCCTCTGGCATCCCAAGAACATTAAACTTACTACTTTCTCTCTTCTAGAACAATCCCACATTGGGACTTTGACTATGTGAAATAATGATTAAACAAGGAACTGAGTCAGGCTTTTCTCTGACCAACCCATTAGTATCTCACCTGTGGGTTTTTTTAGGCAAAAGTTTCAAAAGCTTATGTTCTCTAAACACTTTTGTTGGAATTTTTACATAACATACTCAATTTAAATTTGGAAAATCAGCTTAAGTTTATAATTAAATTTTCCCCCATAACTTTGCCTTTTTTTTCTGATGACCCTATTTGCCCTGTCTTCTCTCTCTAATCACTTGCTCCTCTGGACCCTCAGTACTTCCTGCGTAAGTGTCTGAGGGAGTCTCCCCACCATCTTCCACCCCTCCCCCTGGACCTCTAACGATCTCCACCAATCTCCTCCCTAATCCATCCTGTTTATACTGTCGGGCCAATCTAAAACAATACTTTCATCACAGACTTGACTGCCAAGAACTCAGGGTAATGACCTAATTCCATCATATGAAGCCTAGAGTTTCCAAGCCTCTCCAAAAATCCCACCCCACCCTGGCTGCTCAACAGTAACTTTCAAAAATTCTTGATAAATTCCTCCCCAAACTGTCCTCTGAACACACTGCTTTGCTCTCATATATTAACTCCACCCTGAACACCACCTTCTTTCATGGTCCTTTGCCAAATGCTAGGCCTCCATTTAAGTCCTAAGCAATTTCTGCTGCCTCCATTCAGCAAGGTCAAAGAAACCGCTGCAGTCTTTGATTCCTGTCATTATAATTAATAATGATACTTGGTACTGAAGCCATTGATGTAATGAATTATCCAATTATCCATGTGGGTCAAAACATTAAGATTTTTCTTACATTGCCACAGTGCCAATAATTATGACTTACGTTTCATAGTTGGCCTAGGTGACTACATGTGTTTTGATAATTCTACACTAAGAGTTAATTCATCTGACCCTGTTTGAGTATTTCTTTCTCTTTGCCATAGATATACTTAACAACCCTCAGCTGGCTTAATGATATTGAGTTTTGTCTCCACTAAAATGCACACATAAACTATGCTGAAGTATTTATATTGCCTTGGTAATTAATGTTTCTTGGACAATTACTTCTCTCTTTATCTCATTCTTTCCTTTTCCTCTCTCTTTCTTTTCTCTCCCTCTCTCTCTCACTCTCTCTCTCACACAAACACACACACACACACACACACACACACACACACACACACATCAGCTCCCATTCATTGCTGAATAAATAATTTAACTGATTAATGGTCTTTTGCTGTTAATCATAGCACCTACTCAATGTTTCTTGGGCATTTTTTTCCCATTTTTGTCAGTTCACTACTTAACCCTGACACTGTCTCTTCTGTTTGTTTTCTTCCTCTCCAATATTTTCTCTCCAGAGCAACCAAAGTTAACATTTCAAAATCACATGCAATTATGAACAGAAAACTTTCTGGATAGCTTTTTGATACTGTCAGGCCAAGTCCAAAATTTACTGTGATGTGGTCAAGAAAAGCCAGACCCTCCAGGTGGCAGCAGCACACGGCCAGACTGATGTGGGAGGAACTTAGCTGGGTGGCAGGTGAGGAAAAGTCGCTCAGGCATGAGCTCTTCCAGATGGAAGAAAGGCCCACCACCTATAAAGGCAGGAGGGAAAGAGAACTCCAAAGGGAGTACGGAAGCAGCAAATAGGCATGATGTATATAGATTATGCCACATACCAATGCGGTGGAGACTTTGGGGCAGATCGTGTAGGGCAGCAGCAGAGTCCCAGGGTGTGTCCTACAGAAATGACTAATAGAACATCTGTGCTAGACACATGACATAGGAAAGCTCTAAATGATCAAACAGTAGCTTCTTTGTGCTACATTTTTTTTAAAAAAATGCATGTGTCAAAGCTTAAGTTTTGCACTACGGAGCTTCTGAGTTAAAGGCCCAGGCTTGTTGTGCACATGTAGTCAAGAGAGGGCAGAATCGCAGGGACTATCTCTGACTGGAGGCTACTCATCTGGCCCTTAGATTCTACTTCCCCAACCTTCTTTCTCATAACCCTCTCCCACCCATCAGTACCCATACCTTAGTTTCTAGACCTCTTTGTCCCCTGTGCTCTCTTCACATGGGACTTGTGTGTACTTCCTGCTGTCTCTGTTTATTTCCAATGGTTTTCCAAGGCTCTGATTCCATAGCTTTTCCTCAAGGAAGCATTCCTAACACTCCTATGCACAACAACTGCTCCTGCAAAGCACTCCCACTGCCAGGTGCCATCAGTGGTCTGAACCTCACTTGGCCATGATCATGTGATTTCACGTGGTGTCCTGAAGTTCTGCTTCCCTGCTGGGATTAAAACTCTGGGAGTCTGGGGCCCATATGGGATACAGTGACTTGAACATAGGAAAATAGTCAATGCATGAGTGAAAAATGCCTAAGGATACAATAGTTTATTAAAATAATCAACATCCTAGATCATACATCAATATAAAATCAAATTTTATTTTGTCACTTTTACATTAGTCTGAAAAATAGTTTTCATCCAAAGTCATCAAAAACTCTTACCTACTTTTATCCAGGATTATTAGCATTTAGAAATCTTTATTTAAAGTAAATTGTATAGTATATTTATAAATATGCTAGCCCAGGGACTCAATGACACTATCAAACATCTCTAGCATGCAAACAACTAATACCTGAATAATGCTGGAGAAATCTAAGAAACTACTTGAGTTACATATAGCTAAAAATTCCAACAGAGCAGAAATTTCTGTACAAAGAGACATAAAAACCACGTTTTAAAAAATATTAAATAGCTGTTTATATTGGCAAAACTAAATCGTTTTACCAGCTTTGCTAGAAGTATTTTGAGAGATGTGAAGTCAAGAGGGAAAACACAGTCTCATAATGTTAGTTTTGTAAGTTTTCATATGATGTAAGTAAAGATTAAGTAGTTAAAATCATTGTATAACAATTACTTCACTACAACTTTTAATTTCAAACAAATTTTACACAAATCTAATAACTAAGGTAGCTCATGTAGCCTAAAGTACTTAATAATGTTGCTTTTATAAGTGCTCATAAATTTATTCCATAATTTCAAAAGAATACTACTCACTTTCTTACATGAGTGCTGATATAATCTTCATATCACGATATTTTATAGATTTAATGCTGCACTTTTTAATCAATCTGAGCAGCAGCCTACATCTCTACTCACAAGCTATTAAGATACAATGCAATTAAAAATGAGAATTTTATGTTAAAAACTGTAACAGTCAACTTAAATGAATTCTTGTTTCCAATGATGACATATTATCCTCTATTTAAATTAGCTAAGATAAATCTGTTTGCAAGGGTCACTTTGAAATTTATTTCCAAATCAAGAAGCAAAAGTGGTGCTCCTCACAGTCTGGATTCTGTAGTTTTTGATATCTGGAATTAATGTAATTCTTTCAGAAAGCGAGTGACTTGTCAAATCTGAAAAGAAGTTTTGCTGAAGTTCACCTGATTCATTAATAACTCACATTCTTATCTGAAAGACTATAGAAGGCATCAATAGAAGGTAAAGAAATCAGAAATCTTTGAAGCAGCCAGATAAATGGAATTTAGATAACTTATTCCAACTAAGATTTTTTTTTCTTTTTTGAGACAGGATCTCACTGTGTAGTTCAGGATAGCTTTGAATTCACTATGTAGCCCAGGCTAGCCTCAAACTCACAGCAATCCTCCCGCCTGACATTGTGGTATGTGATACCAGAGATCGAACCTAAGAACTTGTACTTATCAGGCAGATGCCAGAACCACAGAACTAAATTCCCAGCCCCTCCAACTAAGATATTAATGTAACTGCAAAGAATAAATGTGGCCAAACACTATTTTTGTGTTAACATTGAATAAATTAGTTTTCACCAAGGACAGGATTTCCAAAATACCAAGTACCTGTCAGACAAATATCTGATATGTTTATCTATATCTATTTGAATCCAGTACAGATATATACATTCATCAGAATCCAAAAATGGAGGATTAAAATTGCTATTACATCAAGAGAATACTGGATGAACTTCCTCTTTATTACAGATATTAAGATAAATAGCTAATAAAGCGACATCAAAGAGTTGGGAGAGGCTTTAATGCTTTCTTGATATCCAGCTGTAACCTCACTCTCAAAATAGCTGAGACAGAAAGTGGAGACAAGTTAAGAGTGAAAACAGAGTTGGTTGTAAATTTTGTCCCAGTCGGGGAGGGTAGGCTCCCTCCTCATTCCGTCCCACGGATAACTTCCTATGATGAACTTTGCTGGATGAACCCAATAAGCTAAGTGGCTCAGAACAGCCAAAGAAACTGACATATGTACTGTAATTTCTATCTTTCATATAATCGTGTTTCTACAACTTAATGATGAAGAAAATGGAAAGCTGGCAGTATGACCAACTCCTGAGAACATGAAGTCCAGATTCAAAGTAAATCCAAGTAAACATGAAAGTATCTGCAGTGTGAATAACTGTGGGAAAATATTCACGTGGGCACAGTGGATAAAAACCAGGATGTACATATGACTTGGGGATGGAACAGATTTTTTTAATACATTCATTCACCAAATGCACGATGATTACTAATGTAAGGCACTGGGCCAGCCAGCATGTTTTGGTTGGAGCTCCAGTCTCATTAATTGTGAGCTGAATCAACTTTGGCACATGCATTAGTTAAGACTGTTGTTTCTTTCATGTATAAAATAGATTAATGTTAATATATCCTGTTATTAGAAAAATGTACAAGGTGACATTTTCAAGGTAGTGTCTATAAATAATGGGCAGCTCACTTTTCTATATGAGATTGTAAAAATCAAATTAAGAGACATAAATAATGGAAAAGTGATTGTATAAGCCAGTACCTCACAATCAGCTACAAAGTATTATGAACACTGATCCAAGGGCAAGGTGAGCCCAGGACAGCTTACTTTGGGCAGGTGTCTCTTCAGCTGCAGGGGTGCAGGAGAAGTTTAGAGCCACAAAGATAGGAAAATGAGTAAAACAGTATCCCCACTGCTTGAGGAAGTACTGGCATGTTTCATATAACCTGTGATCAAAACTACTCTTCTCACAAAAATCTGATGATCCGCTGCTCAATATCTTCCCAGAGACAGGAGAGGAGAAAATGCATAGCACACTGTGAAGGCTGCCAGATCTCTGGAAACTTTTCAACACCACAAGAATTCCAATGTATTAAAATGGATCGCTGAGAGGGGCTCAAGGGCCTCCTCTTCTAGAGGTCTTCAAAGCAGGATAGATAGAGTGTCTCTGATCTGCCGGCAGTGAGCGTCTCAACTTGGGACTGTGAGAAGATTGATAGTACAAACTGCACCTTGCCAAAGTGCTTTCTGAGCATAGAACTTTATATATTACCTATCACAGTCTCTCATCTGATGAAACAGAAAAGGGCAACACTATTTCACAATTGTGAGTTCTGAGTACAACTCTCATAGTGTCATAATGAAACATAATGTCCTCATTACTGCGCAGTTATTTCACTAAGCAAGCTACCTGCAAATATCTTTCTACCAGAAACAGTTCCCACGAATCAGAAGGCCGAACATCAGTTCTTTTCAAGTCAGCTTTTCTGACAGACCAAGAGCAAAGAGTATTTCTCAAGCAAATCATGCAAAGGATGAAGAAGACTTTGGAGAAAGGTAAACCACCATAAAAACTCTTACCTACGCCAGAATTAAATTTAAATATTAATTAAATTTAAGTATTAGCAAAACTACAACATTTGTTCGACCACAGCACGTTTCCGAAGTTATCATTCCAACAGCAATACTAGTAAATCCAATTTACTTTAGCATTAAGTAGAGTTTACTTGGGGGAAAAGTATACCCTTAAAGAGACAATTATTTTTCATTATTTTCCTATCAAATGTGCCTGTAACCCCCAGGTAGACTTAAATCTCAACTACATCCGCCAAAACCAAATGATACCGGGTTTTAACTAAGGGTATATATTTTAGAAATTCATAGCTGATAAACAATGTAAATATGAAGAAGTGGGAAAGAGGCAATAATAATAAGAAAAAAGGCCTCTGCAGTTGATATACTCCTGGAGGATCTCCACACACTATTGGAAATGTTCTTCCAGCAAAGTCATTGACGACTCCAGAAACTGCTGAATCAAAGTCTTCACTTCGATATTAAGATTTGACGTGAGGACGACCTCAACACTCCTACCCCTACGCCTCATTCCCCACTAAGGAATAGAAAGCAATTTAAAAATACTTAACTCTTTTCTTCTTTGAGATTTGGTATCTGACATCATGTTGGGAAATATCTGTAGGCTTTAAAGATAGAAAAAAAGCCCAGATCACAGGAGAAAAAGTTCCTAGAGGTGTTCCACACTACAAACCCTTTGTAACTAGAATTCCCTGAGATTTGCGAAGGGGGAGGGGAAAAAAAAAAGCTGATCCTTATCAATTAATTAAAAAGAATGAAATAACAGTAGACAAAGGGGAAAGAGAGCTGAGAAACTTAAGGAGCTGTTGGGGCAAATCACGGAGTTGTGGGAAAGGGGCGCGAGGAGACAGGGATAGAAAAATAGTTCTTTAATTCACCACAGGTTCCGCCTGGACCCTGTGGCTTTGAACTGCAAAGGGCTCCCTCTATACACTGCGCCGCGCTGTTCCGCTGTTGTGGTCCCCCCCACCACCCCAGCTTTCTCGGCAATATCCACATGTATATAAAAGTATTCCCTTCCGGGCAAAGACCCTTCTGGAGTTTGCGAATCAACCAGAATAAAGCAGCGGTTCATATCGTCATAAAACTGGTGTTGTAAGTGTCTACAAACGCTTCTCCTCCATCCACCGGTTCTTTTGCATAACGCAGAGAGCCGAAGGAAAAGCAGCGTGTGGCCTCCGCGGTGTGAGGTCAGGAAGCACTCGCAGCTCCCGGGTTTGAGCGTCCTGCGGCCTCCGAGCTTCCCTCTGCCGCTCACTGTTTAATTCTCTTGCAGCCCAAGGATTATCTCTCCTCGACAGGTTTCATTCACAGAGTCCCAGAGAAGCTCAGATTCGGTTGGAGCTAAGAGCCGGAAAACGCGCACTCGGGCCGCCGCGCGAGTTGGTGGAGACGAAGTGTTACTACACACCCAGGCGCCCACACGAAGGTGGGGCTGCCGCGCTCCCCTCGGGGACCTTGCGGGGGTCTGCAGCCCTGATCCCCGCGGAGCCACCCGTGGACGCTGGCTCGGCTGCCTGGGAGCCGGCGGGCGGGCCGCTCCGGACCCAGCACCGGGCCGACGCTGGGTGTCTCCCCAGCACTAGTGCCCAGCAGCGATGGGGGTGCCCCAGGAACCCTAGCGGGAAAGCCCGCCTCGAATCTCAAGCAGCAGCCCCCGAAGTCCCCAGCCAACCCCCGCCAACAGGGATGCCGGGAAGCGGGCCCGGCAGGTCCCCCCACCCCGGCCGAGCCCGCCCTGGCCGGACTCAGGGCGCTCAGTCTCCGGAAGGACCGCGAGCGAAGAGAGCAGGGCTAGGCGCCCTCAGGGTCTCTCCACCGCCCCCGCCAGCGCGAAGGCGGGAGCAGAGAAGGCGCCACTCCGATGTGGCCCTGGGCAAACTGCGATTGCAGTTCTTCTAAGTTTGCCCGAGCGAGAGGCGCAGGCGGGGCGTCCCGCCAGGCGATCTGCCTTCGGCCCGAGGGTCCGGGGCGCCCCGGGGCAGCCGGACGCGGAGCCCGAGGCGGGAGCGAGCCGGGTGCTCCGCGTGCGCACACAATGAGGCTCCGGACCTCCGCCTTCCCCGGGGCCCGGGAAGCGCGCAGCATCCGCAGCCCAGCGCAGAGACCGACCCACACACACACACATACACACACCCCGCGCCCCGACAGAAAGTGCTCGCCAACTCCGCCAAGGGGGAGCAGGGCGCCCCGGGCCGCGCTCGCCGCTCCGCACCTACCTGCGATCTCCTGGTAGGGGATGTCCGCCAAGCTGAAGCCCTTGGCCCCGTACGCCTGGCGGACCTCGCCGCAGCTCCGCGCCTTCACGTCCGCGTCTGCCGGCAGCGACAACAGCAGCCCCGAGAGGGGAAGGATCACAGCCCCGATCCAGGCCGGCATGGTGCGGCGTGCAGACCCAGCTCGCGGAGCCCGGGCCGAGCTCTTCACCTGGCCCCTCGCGCCCAGAGCCCGCCAGAGCCGGCGACGCGCTCCGCGCCGTCACCCCTTCCGCCGGCCGAGAGGACGAGCCGCGCAGCCCTCCCGACTGCGCTCAGCAAACTTTTACAAGCCAGATGGAGGATGGAGAGCCAAGCGGGCTGGCTGGGGACGCAGCGCCCCGCTCCGCGAGCCCTTCACACCGGAGGCGGTGCGAGGAAGAGGAGAGAAGCGAGGAGAAGCAGTGTTTTGAAAAAGCCACCGTGGGAGGGGCGGGGGTCGGAGCCGCAGTCCCAGTCCCAGGCCGAGCGCCCAATCTCGGAGCGCTGCCGCCCAGCCGGCGGAGCGTGCGGCGAGGTGGGGACGCGCGGCTCCCGGAGGAGGCGGACCGGCCGGCGAGCGCGACTATGCGCGCTCGTGTGGATGTGGCGTGAGCTCCGGGCTCGCGGGCCGTGTGTGCGTGGAGGTATGTGTTGGGGACGCACAGGGTCCGGGGGAAACCTCGGCTCCACACAGACGGAGGGAGCCGAGAGTCCTAGTGAAATAGGAAGAGAGAAATCCTGGAGACTGACACGGGAGGCGAGGGAAGGAGAAAGGAGGGGACGGGGAGAAACGTGTTCCTCCGAGCACAGCCGAAATTCAGGGGCAGAGCGGAAGGCAAAACCCGGACTGGATCGCGTTCCACTCGGTGCGTGGAAAAAGAATTTAAATAAGCAAAGTACCTGATTTCTCCCTGACTCCGCAGCCTCCACGCGGATCCAGAGGCGATCCAGAACGACAAAGTATTTTTAAGTCAGTAACTGATGGGTTTAAACTGTATTTTTGGAAGTCGGTAGTTCCAATTGTTGCTCTCATCCTAGTGAAACACAAAACCAAAGCCCGGGTAGAAATAAACACGTACAGGACCCTTGACTACCGCAGCACAGCGCCAGCACCGCTAACGAGTTCCCTGACCACGGCTTGGCTTTATTTGAGTTTGCTTTCGACACACAGGTGCTCTATGGATGCACTGGAGACCAGTAGTCGTCTTTTATTTTGAATGTTTTGATTCCGCACTCCATAAATGGCCTTTTTCTCATTTCAAATATTCAGTAGTCTCGGATCAGAAATCACTGTGCTTAGCTCTGTGGTGTGAGGGGGAACCGAGCACCGGCCAAGGATGGGAATTCAGACGCAATGCAAACCGAGAGAAAGGGCGTCTCGGAGCCGGAAGGAGGATTCTGCGGGGGGGCCGAGTCTTCCCTCTCTCCGAACGCTCTCGCACCCTACACTTCAGATTTTCTTCAAGTTAGCAGGATTCTCAAGCGGGGAATCAATACACTTTCTTCTTTATTTCTCTCCCTTTACTCTGAAGTTCTGTGAAATGGGATAAAAGTGAAAGTTTCAGGTCAGGCTGATTTCCATGGTCTTTCTTATGTTAATAAGCAAACTGACAAGGCTGAGTACTAGACAAATGCCATACTAAAGGAGTCTGAGCTCACCCCATAGGGGGTGAAAAGGGTGGGGGCGAGACGGGAGATAGAGAATGAGAGGATATGTGTATTCACTTGTTGGCCCACCGGTCTATTAAGGCAGCACAATATTTAGAAATAATGTTAGGTCAGAACCTGACCTACAAGGCTATACAAAAAAAAAAAAAAAAAACGTTTTCCAGGGACGGGGATCTAGCTCAGTGGTTCTGGCGCCTGTCTTGAGCGCAAAGGCCCAGGTTCAACGCCCGGTAACCACATTAACCACATGCAGTACGAGTGGAGACTCACGCGCAGCAACAATCAGTACCACATACCACAGTGCCGGGCGTGGTGGCTCACACCCGTAATCCCAGCACTCGGGAGGCAGAGGCAGGAGGATTGCTGTGATGTGTTTGAGGCTGAGCTCAGGGCCAGCCTGAACTACGAAGCAAGACCCTGCCTAAAAAAAAAAAAAAAGCCACGTTTTGCTGCTGCTGCTACTGCTGTTAATGAACTGAACAGCTCATGAAATTTTAGTCATCCCATTTGCGGACACATCACCATTCTTACATTAGCTGCAGGTTGCTGTCATTAATACTCCTAACACGCTTCTCAAGTTTATGTTCAAACTAGTGTAATTTCTGCCAATGTCTGTAAAAACAGGTAAATTGCAAAGTGACTTCTTCAGATTCCAAAGGAAGAACAAAAAAATTCCTATTTCCGTACACGTTTACCGTTGGTGATAATTGTGCAAGGAAAAGACCTTACTTAAATCGAAGCTTGTTTTTCGGAAAATCTGAAACCAAGATAGCAAAAGACACTCAAGTGTCTTTGTGGAAAAAGAATTAGGGTTGGTAGAGCGAGAAGAGTAATCATTACTTCTGTAACATCTGACAGCGTGACCTCCTATAACTTAGGTTTCTATCACAGGTGAGTGGCATTATGCAGTCCGAGGAGAAGGGGCCAAACACGCGTGCACACACAGCCTATCCAATTATCTCCTTCGAGGACATTATAATTTAATAGGATTTAGCAGTGTACTGCAGAGAATTCCATTTAAAAGCATTTGAGGTCCTGGAGACGGAGCTCATTGCTATCTTCCTTGCCTAGAATGGCTGGGGCATTAGTTTCAAACCCTAGAACCACAAAAAGGAAAAAAAAAAAAAGACATTTCAGATGGAGGAAAGACGTGTAAAACATGCTGTATATCATTTAAAATTATTTTAAGATCAACTAATCATTTAATATTTAATGAGCATACATATTCAAAGCAGCTGTATAAGACTAGGCTGTTGTTCCTGCACCCCGCTCCTACTAAAGTTCCTACACTCATTAAAAGCTCTTGAAGTTTTTGGCAAGGCTAGTACATGGAAAGAGTTACTAATTTAAGTACCAAAAGATTAGCTTAATCCTCATGGGAGAATCAGGCAGTTTGAGGTAGGTTTGTGAACTTTAGACCAGGGTGTTAGGTAACCTGCCTGGTCTATTTGTTAGGTGATTCAGCAGTGTTTGAGACAGTAGGAAAGACAAGCATTTGAGTTAATGGCAACAGGAAAGGGCTAGATAAAGGCTTGGGATGAGCATGGACTGTCGAGGTTCAAAGACGAGGACTGATTTCTGTGGAACAGAGGGATCTGATTTCCATAGAAGTGCTGAAGCCCAGCAATCATGTTTACAGTGAGCTGTGCATGGTAAGAAAAAGTGAGCAAGCTGAAGAATATCACACAAGAAGAAGCAAACATACAGAAGCAAAAGAAAGATAAACAGGAGACTCAATGGTAAAGGATTTTGGTGATTGAGGTTTGACATTGGAAGATGCAAAATGAACAATATATGAAAAAATTAAAAGGAAAGGATAGGCAGGATGAGCTACTCGAGTCAAGCACAAGATGAGACGTGAATGTCTTTAAGGTGTGTGTCTCTTTGAGTAAATAGAACTCATACCCCAAACACAATCTTCTCAGGCACAAGATCAGTGTAATGTCGAAAAGAGAAAAAGACTGAATCTCGAGCAATCATAGCTGGTAGTGGCGCAGCCCCTGTTAGTCATAGTCCAAGTCACCCCCACTTCCTCCTCTCTCTGCAAAACGGCTGTGTTTGGGGACACTGTGCCCACCACCAAAGGATGAGTTGTGACTGGTTTTCATCTGTGTTGTCAGTCATTGGCCCTTTCCTCTGAATATTATAGGGGTGGGTGTAGGAACCATTGCTGACTAATGTCATTTGAGAAGATGTCTAAGAAATAGTTTTTTGGTTTTTTGTTTTTTTCTTTTCTTCCTGATTAAAAAGGCAGAAAGATACGATTGCCTGAGCCTTGCACCTGCGTAAAGCTAGATGACCATCTGGCCAATGGGAAACACGACATTGCCAATAAGAGACAATAACAGGGCAAGGTGGACCAGAGCCTAGACCTTTGGTTTCTTATCTGAGTTACCAAACCTGGCCTGCCCTTCTCATAGAATCCCCAATAGATATCTTATAGTTATAGAACTCGCCTTTCATTATTCTGTTACTTACAAATGAAAACCATCTCAGAGTGTGCACCAAACAAAAGGATGAATGAGAGAAACTGAGGGCAAAAAACAGATTAGCTGCAAATGTAAGGAAAGAACCCAAATTAGGTACCATTATGGGATCCCAGTGAGAAGACTTCCAAACATGAAACGCATTGCAGTGAACATCAAAGAGAAGACAGAGAAAATGGTACTTGGACAGTGATAAAGAGACTCACTTCCTGGAAACTTGGAGAGAAACATTTTAGTAGATAATTGGGTGAGTGCCAGACCACATGGAATTGTGTGTGAAATGGGTGGAAGGAGGGTGGAAACACGGATTGGAGGGGATGCAGAGCAGTAATTCTGTGCGGAGGGGGCAGATGGACAGCTCCGTGTGTTTCCTCCAGAGCGTCGAAGACTTCAGGGATATCTTGGAAGATAGGAAAAGAACTTCAAATTCAATATGCTCTTACTTGTAGGCTAATTTTAGATTTTCTTTCTCTTTCTTATCTACATTTTCCATGTTTTCTGTAGGAAATCTCAGGAATTTTTTTTTTTTTTAATCATGAGACAAAATTAATCTGAAATATATGTCATAGCTTTAACTTAGTATAAACATAAAAGTTATGTCATAGTTTCCAAAGGAAACTATTCTTATTGTTATCTCATGTATGAAAAAAAATAGTTATCAATATTTTTCTTAACAAAGTAACAACTCTGGGACATGAAGTTTTTTGTTACTTTTTAAAAAGCCTTGGGAGGGTAATAAAAAGAAAAAAGGACAATTATGGGGTTTACTAGTCTTTTGCTCAGTTGTGCTACTTCATGAATAAGAAACTGGATGAATTTTAGTTTCTTCTTTAAGTGTTTTAGATCAAAGGGGAAAAATAATGAGATTATAACAAAAAAGAAAGGAAACAAATTTTATGTATATGGGGGGTGGTAGGGTGGGTAGGACTATGGGAAAAATGAGAATTAAGTTGTGTCTTATACTGGTACAAATTCCCATTGTGGAATGCAGTCATGGTGTGTAAATGTAATGTACCAATAAAGATTTCAGTAAAAAAAATCCACTCATTAAAAAAAATAAATAAATTCAAATGAAATCTTATGGAAACAAGAGAAAGGACTTCAAGTGTCTATTCCATATCTCAGCTTGGCACAAATCAAAATTGCTTAGTTAAACTGCCTCTTGAAATACAGAGCCTGCAATGAAAAAGCTGTCCAAAATTTAACAACGGTAGCCCTGCCAGGAGCCTGGATAATGGGTAAGGTTATTGATTTACAGAGGAAGAAAAGGTAAATTCTGGTGAATAATGACCAGAAATGATAAAAACATTTCATTTTGTTGATGATTTACATCTACCTAACTCCTAATAGGTCACTTAACATTTTCTGATGAGCAAGTTTATACTTAAAACTGATGCAAGCCAACCAAAGTCATATTTTAAGGGCATCTGAGAACCAAGATTTGCTTTGTTTTGTTTTCTTTTCTTTTTTTCTCCCGGAGGGAAAAAAAGTAACCCTGTGAAACACTTCTTGTCTCATACATATTCGTTTAGACTCTGAAGCCAGTGCCACTTGGCCTCCAAGAAAGAAATCTTGTGATCTGCTTAATCTTAGTTTGGTTAAGATTTAGCTAAGAGAATTGAAAGCACTCTATTTTATTGTTTTGTTTTCATATATGTTTTGTTTTCATAACTTATACAATGAGTGTATTTCACATATTCATAAGCACTATTCATATTCGTTTAAAATACAGCTATCGATTGTCAAGAAGGTATAAACAAAATATATTGAGACACAGTAACTTAAAAAGTTATATTCAGTTTTTTCGTATTTATTACTGATTGGTGAATCTACCCTCCATTGATTCTAAACAGTTTTCATACCTAGAAATGCATTTGGCTTATTAAGTCCATTTAAATATTCAGTAACAAAATATTTTTCTCCCAAGAACTAGTGATAAGACTATGTCCTAGAAAACCCTTGGCAAATATAATACTTGGTAAGCATCATTTTATATCATCATTAGGAAAGCTCACTGATGGCAATGAGTTCATTTTGATTTGATAGCTCATGATATTAATAGATGCCTTTGACAATATCACAAATAACAAAACTCACATGTTTCAAAGTGTTTCCAAATTAGATATGCAACTGTATGAGTGGCACAAATGAAGCTCCTACTGCAGATTATAACAACTTGCATTTTTGTTGTTCATAAAGGAGGATCATTGAACCTTGCCTCACTTGTCATAAATTCATGTGTTAGAGTTGTAAGAGATGATTCTCCAGCTAAACAATATATTGCCACACCTTGATTATTGGATTCGTACATCTTGGCAATCAAGTTCTTTCACGGCAGTGAACAATGGATAGAGCTTTGCATAGTTTTCAGATCATCTGGTACAAGAAACATTGACATTCCTTAAGGCAACTCTTCTTATGTTGCTAACTTTCATCAACAGAACACATTTCCCCTTTATTGAAATCATTTCTCAGGTTGTACAAGCTCAGGGGTAATTACCTGTCATTAATTATTTCCACATTAAATAAGCAGTATGACAGAGCTGCTTTCTGGGAGAAACTGATGAGTAGCCCACAAAATATTGCTGTTATGAACTGTTTTACTCTATGTGGGACTCTGCTCGTTCCACTATTTTTGGTGAAACACAATTTAGAAGGTACCTGCTTTGAAGAAGCAGTGTAATAAGTAACCTTCTGATTAAGCTAGGCTCTAAACTCCTGTCTGTACATACAAAGCCCATGAAAACAAAAAGACACTTAGAAAAATAAATGTAGAAATTGTTTGTTCAGTTAGAATCAGCATCAGAAGACATGTGAACAAATGTGAGGATGCTAATGTAAATAAACCATACAGTCTGTAATCATATGTTTAATATGAAATTACTTTTAGCAATGGAAAGGAATCTGAGTATTCTAAAATTCAATAACCAACCTATCCAAACCTTCTAATTTGGAGAATTTTAAGATAACATTAAAATCCAATGATTAAATTCATTCAACTTTTGTAAATTGTCATATGTAATACTAACAAAATGTAAGAATTTTACATGGATTCCTCTTCATGTACTTGGAAATGAAACTTGACAAAACATTTTCTTTGAGTTCTACATCACAAAGCAGTAGTTTTTTTTTTGTTGTTGTTTTTTTTTTTGTTATTTGATGGAAGATGTTAAAACCAATGGTATTAAAACCAACTAGGCAATTAGCTTTTCTCTAATTATTGACTGTGCCCACACACACCTTAGTTAAGCAACAACAGAAATGACTATTGTTGTTTCTAAGAAAGGGGAAAAGAAAACAGCCAGATTGGTATTAGTATGTGACTTGTAAGAAAAACTGAAAATTCTTAATGGAGTCAGGTCAGTGGTTAAGGACATCACTGAGCAATCCGGTGCTGTTTGCTTTTAACTGATAAACTATCTGGTGACACACCAAGAAGATGTGAAAACTGTATCTTTGGACAGTCTCTAATCCTGCTGTTTAGTCACATCATTTGAAGTCCACAGGTATTCTAGGTCGATTCCTAAAAAGTATAACTGCTTCTTTATCAATGAATATCATCCTTGAGGTTGAGTTACTTGGAGAAAGCTTTATTTCTTTCAACAGTCTAACCTTTATTGGTACAGTATGAATATACATCAGCATCGCATTCAAAATTGAGAGTTTGTACCAGAATATGACATGACTTGATTCTCATTTTTCCTGCCCCACTGCCCTATAACCCCCCAGCCCTGTATACATAAGCTTTGTTTCCTTTTTTCCTTATTACTATCACATTGTTTTTCCCCTCATTATGTACCCCTAGGGTAGGAGAGAGCTTTTAGTAACAATTCTTATTAATCTTGCTTTTCAAACTGATGAGTCCCATCATGCTTGGAGTCAATCAATATACATGGAGATCAAAAATGCAAAGAGAATTTGTTTCCTCAACTGAGTCATTGCCATGATTAAGTACAGTAACCAAGATGTTCTCTCCTAAGTCAGGGAAACACTTTTGCCATCTGTCCTGTAGCATATTCCTTGCCAAGGCTCCAATTTCCTATTAAGATTTATGTGTGTGACTGTTTTTGTTGTTGTTATGACTGTTGTTTAGATTATTGAAAATGTTAACAAATGCATTCCTTATCTTCCACGTGAAGCAGTTTCCTGTCTATTAAATGACTACACTAGTCTGAGTGTGTAATTTTAAAAGATCACTAAATACTAAACAAAAAAGTAACAAGTCATTAGGTCTGTTGCCTACATGACAAACACCAGTATTTTTAAATCTATCCCTGAAAAAATAACACTGACCTTAATCTCTGTATTTATTGGAAAATCAAAATCTAAACCAATTTAATTCCACATAATTTACATAAAATACCTATGACCATCATCTGAATTTCTTATCAGCCACAAAAATGTACACATTTAGTGTTCTATAAACCACTGTTGCTTTTTACTTGCAGAATATGGTTTTATTTGACATCATGGGTTGAACCTACTTCCAAGCAATCATTCCTAGCACTTGTTTCTATATTAACTTCTTGCATCTTATTACATTTCTGAGGGGGAAATAATCAAGTGTTTGTGGGAGAATAAATCTACTGTCCTTTTTTTTAAGTGCTTGGAGGAAACAAACAAACAAACAAAAAAAAAAAAAACGTGAGAGCTTGTAAGCTGGAAGTTCCATGCACTAATGATCAGTTTCCAGGGAGAAATCTGAAGCCGGGCAGTAGAGAAAAGGGAAAGAATACGCCTTCCCTTTTGTCTTGATATTCATTTGCAGTCACAGCCAATCATGGTTCAGGACATCAATGAGCAATCTGGTCCTGTTTGCTTTTAATTGGTAAACTATCTTCCAAAAATAATATCTCCAGGCTTCACAAACCCTTAACTATAGAGCCATTAGAGAATGAATGTCTCTACTGTACCAGAGGACTTCAGTGAATAATGAATAGGGCTCTATTTTTCCAGGAAACAAACATGTACCGGCATGTTCGTGGTAATGAACAGTATTGTAAGTGTGCGGAACGTAGGACACTAACTCTGTCCTGACTTCTTTCTTACATTTAAGTTGATAGCTGATTTTTAAACACCAAAGAGGGTCAAACAACCTTATGTTAAACTTGGAACATGTTGCTTGGTTTAGATACTATATTCATAAGTTTGAAATGATAATTTAATACAAAAATTGAATAAATGAAGCCTCATGTTACAGTCTCTAAGGAGCAAGAGAGGCTTACACAAATTCGAGATTCAAAGAAAAGAACATCTGAACGTGGTATTTTCAAAACTAGAACTTCATCTTTATTTTAAACTTGCTGAAAGCATAGTTGGACTGAGATTCTCCCTGGCACACATAAAAAATAGTTTGTACTGTACAAAGTGTAACCAAATTTAGATACATGTGCAAGAAATATTTCAGAAGATAACTAATGAAAAGTAAGATCTAAGACTTTTAAATGATAATGACCTTGCAATGTGTTTAAAACTATTTGGTTTTTCCTTTAGAAAGATCATGAAAGGGCTTAATGTATTTTGTAAATTACTTTCATAATGATTTCACTTACAAAGAATATAATTTGCTAGACTATTTTCATAATGAATGAGAGCTTAATGAATCACACATACTTCACCATTCAATAGAAATGTGGGACATTGCAACATTGAATTGAAATATTCACTAGGAGAAAGCTTTGGACTTTGGCAAGATTATTTCTAGATTTTTTTTTTCAATTTTTGGCGGTAAAACATATTCATGTTCAAGTTGACTTAAAGGATTAGTTAACTATCATACAAAATTATTATGCATTGCAATTGGTAGCAGCTCAAATGGAAAATTTTATGTTTATATAATGGTCATGCGTTTTCACAGGCCACAAACTCAGGTGTAAGAAATGAAACTTTATTTTCCTGTAATGGAACTTAATTTCTGTTTCAAGACTCTCTTCTGCTTAGTAGGAGAAAATTTAATCTTGCCAATTCCAGGTAAATTTAGTTGCATGAAACTTTTCTCAGATAAATCTCCTTTCCCAGGAGGGTTATTTCTGCAGCAGTGTGGCAGGAGCTGGATAAATGCCCACTGCTCTTTCACATACAAAAGGGTCTCTTTCCAGCTCCTGATACCTAGTCTGTGCCATGCCTTTGGCTGCACCTCCATCTTCTCTACTCAAATCCTGACCTCCAAGTCCATGTGTAGGAACTTCCAGTAGCTATTTTGTTCTGTCAGTTTCTGTCCCCACCTTTTTGTTGATGGCATCGGGAGGGTTGGGTTGCCCTTTTGCAACTCCCATGCCAGTGATTTTTAAGAAACATCACGAAGGCTACAGAGTCGGAACATCTTCAGATAAGAAGGTGAGAGTACACGTGTCTACCCCATTTTTCTCAGAGTTCCGATCATAGACAGGACAGAGGAAAACTCAACCTGCTTCCTCTAACTTCCTCTCCTCCCCATCAGCCTTTTTATCTACTAAGTGACAATGAAATGGCTGTAGCTTCCTACAGTTTACATTCTATTGTGCTTATTTCGTATAAAACAGATTTGGTCTTAGTATCCAAGACCCCTTGGAGAACAAAACAACCCCTTCTGCTTTCAGAACAGGCCTAGCAGTTACAAATCAAAACCCTGGAGGACACACTGCAGTGAGCCTAGAGCACTTCTTAGAACTGTTAAATATCTGGTCATTGTCTTGACTCATTTTGTTTTGTTGGTGTTTTTGTTCTGGCACTTGGACTCAAACTCATAATGTCTAGGTAAGGCTCCACCTATGAGTTCTAGCCCGCAATCCTGAGAATTGACATCTTTGTTGTCGAAGTTGAAATTTGTACTCTAAGTGCCCCCTGTGGTCAGTGGTTTAGAAGGACATGATAATATGTCAATATAAAACTTTAAACATATTGTAAAGTACTTACCTATAGAGAAAGACTACAAATAATTAGGCACTGTGCCCTAAGGATTCACAAAGCCTGGTCTCAGGGTGTCTCCAACCAAAACAGGGAACAAACTTGGAGACACCCTGGGGAGTTAAGCAGAAATAGGAAAAATAAACAGCGAGTTCCCTCATCAGGAATGAGAAGTACGTCTGTCTTGGATTTTTCTGCTTCACAGAGACATGTGCTTGGCAGTCACCTCTATCCCTCAAGAAATGTAAATTAGTATGAATCACTAAAGGTAGTTTCTTTCCATTCTACACTGTCACTGCTATGGTTATGACAGTGCCTGGTGAAGGTATTTAGGGAAATTGCCTTAAAAAGAATTAGATCAACTCTTAATATTTGAGATTCTCCAGAGCAGATTAGGAACAGAGATGCTTCAATTGATTTTTACCTGATTTGAGACAGTGTTATCATTTACAATGGAAGGTCAACAAAAAAGAAAATTAGATATTGTGCTTTTCCTAAATGTCTAAACTATCTGGTAGACCCAACATTTGGATGGAGGTGAGGTGAGTTAAATAGCCTCTAGTAGTCAGAATGTGCCCTTCACATGCCCCTTGCCTTCCTGTTCATGCTTGCCCACTTCCTCCTTTGACTCTTCCCACTTAGCCTATCCTTTCCAACTTTGTGAGTGCTGACCACCAACTCATGGAGACCACTTTCGGATCCCAGTGTGTGGGAAGAGTGATGGGCTGAACATGGTGAGCACAGAGGGTCTGATCTAAGCCACAGATGTGAGGATGTGGGTTGCTGGCCACCTCTGCTTCAGTGGGGTATCCACAGTTGAGAGATGAAGGCCAACACTAAATTCCTTGGTCTCTGCATAGGTCAAAGATGGATTTTTGTCATTAAGTGAGGCACGGTGACACATGCCTGTAATGCCAGAAGTAAAGGAAGCTGAGGCAGGAAGATTGCAAGTACAAGTTGCTTGGGCAACTAATGAGAACCTGCCTCAAAGTAAAATGAATAATGAATGAATGAATGAATGAATGAGGCATAGATACGACTCAGGGGTGGAATGTGCTTGGGTTTAATCCTTAGAACACCTCAAAAGCAGATGAGTTTATTAACTCTCCTAGACTACTCTGCTCTGGTCAGAAGTGACCCTGCCATCAACATGCCCCAGCTGTGCCTGAAAAAGCATGAGTATTTGCAGGCTTTTGAGTTCAGTGTGATTACCACAGGTGTAGAACAAGGCTTCTTCCAGCATGAACTCATTCCTGCACATACACAGCATACTTAGGCACATGTGAGTATAAATGTGGCAGGCATGTGAGGCAAGGCCCCACACACCTACGTTCAGGCATGAGATCGTTCATGAGAGCAGGCCAGACCTGACCATCTGCGAAACTGGTGGACACTTAAAAACTTTAGAAAAGGTAACTTTAAAGCCCAGAGGACTTTGTGCTGTAGGCAGTGAATAGGAGAGGAGCTGTTCTCCATCAGCCTATGGGCAATTCTCTGTGTCTCTGTGGATTTCTATGTGTTTGCTTGCCTGAGTGTGCAGCAACATTCCCAAAGATGTATGGCAGACCAGAACCTCCCTCCTGCTGTCATTTTCTTCCCATGGTTCAATACTACTTTAATTTCTCTAAATGCACTGTCCATTCGTTATCAAAAAACATTGTACTAGAAGCTTATTATGAAATTAGAAAAATCCAGGCCAGGTCTCTACCATCATAGCCTTCAGTCTAGAGTTCTATTAAGTTCCTTTACAGTTAAAATTATCTGAAGACAAATTGAATATGTAAGGTATGGTACAGTGGAAGGCCTCCAAAGGGCAAACTTGTAGACATTATGGCTTGAAAACTTTTACTGTCAGTCAGGCATGCTTAAACATCTTGGTTTTAGAATTAATTCTTTAAGAAATTTCACTTTGATTTTTTTAAACTTACTGATTATACATTAAATGTAAATATAAGCCATATAATAATCTATGTCTTAGACATTGACAATTAACTTCTTTACATGATTTTCCTAATCAGAAGAATCAAAGCAGCATTCTGTCTCCATTTCTTTCTTTTTTTTAATTGAAATCTTTATTGGAACATTATATATACACATCATAATTGCACTCCACAATGGATATTTATACCAGTATAAGACACAACTTAGTTCTCATTTTTCCCATAGCCCTACCCACCTTACCACCCCCCCATATACATAAAATTTGTTTTCTTTCTTTTTGTTATAATCTCATTCTTTTTCCCCCTTCACCCTATTATACTTTGAGTATTTTCTATTTCACAATATATAATATACAATTCTAGAACTCATTTACATCTTTATTTTCTCATACCAGAGAAAAGATGTGATATTTACCTATCTGTGATTTATGAGGATATCCTCAAGGTATGTTCATTTAAGTATAAATGATTCAAACTTTAAGTATAAAGGATTCAGCTTTTTTATCCAGTCTCCAGTTGATGGACATTTGGATTGTTTCCAAGATGTAGCAATCACAAACGGAGCTGCTATAAACATGGGTGCACATATGTCACTGTGATATGAGTCTTTTAAGTCTTTTGTGTATACACCAAGCAGGGTGATGGGTGGGTCAAATGGGATATCCAATCCTAGCTTTTTGAGGAATCTCCAAACTGATCTCCACAGGGGTTGTACGAGTCTACAGTCCCACCAGCAGTGGAGAAGGGTTCCTTCTTCTCTGCAGCTTTGCCAACATTTGCTGCTGGCTAATTCTGAAATGGCAGCCATTCTATGTGGAGTAAGATGAAATCTCAGTGTTGTTTTCATCTGCATCTCTCGAATGACTAGTGATGTTGAGCATTTCTTCATATGCTTCTTAGCTGCTCTTACTTCTTCCTCTGAAAAATATCTGTTCATTTCAGATGCCCATTTTTGAATTGGGTCTTTAAATTTGGGTGGGCTGATTTTTTTGAGCTCTTTATATATTCTAGATAGTAACCCTTTGTCTTTGGAACAGCTGGTGAAGATTTTTTCCCACATTGTTGGTTGCCTTTTTGCTCTGTTGGTGGTTTCCTTTGCTGTGCAGAAGCTTTTTTAAAAGAATAAGGTCCCATTTGCTGATTTCTTCTGCTGATTCCTGTGCTATAGAGGTTTTGTTCAAGAAGTCTTTCCCTATGCCAATGTCTTCAAGAGTTTTACCTAACTTGTTTTGCAACAGGTTTAGAGTTTTTGTTTTAATATTTAGGTCTCTTATCCACTTTGATTTTAGCTTGGTACATGGTGAAAGAGTTAGATCTAGTTTTAGTCTTTGGCAAGTTAAAGCCCAGTTTTTCCAGCACCATTTATTAATGAGGCTATCTTTCCTCCATTGAGAATTTTTGGCTCCTTTGTCAAAGATGAGGTGGCTCAGTGTATCTGGAGTAGTTTCTGGATATTCTGGTCTACTCCATTGATCCTCAGGTCTGTTACTTTCTCAGTACCATGCCATTTTTATCACGATGCCTTTATACTGGTTTCACGTTTGGAGTTGTAATACCCCCCACCATGTCCCTGTTGCTTAGAATTGCTTTTGCTATTCTAGGTCTTTTGTAGTTCCAGATGAAAGTTTGGATTTTTTCTCTAGATCTGTGAAATATGCTGTTGGGATTTCAATTGGGGTTACATTGAATCTGTATAGTAGTTTTGGGAGTATAGCTATTTTGACAATATTGGTTCTTCCTGCCCAGAAGTGAGGTATGTCTTTCCATTTTTTTTTTTTTTTTTTTTTTTTTTTTTTTTTTTTTTTTTTTTTTTTTTTTTTAGGTTTTTTTGAGGCAGGGTCTTGCTTTGTAGTTCAGGCTGGCCGTGAGCTCAGCCTCAAACTTACATCACAGCAATCCTCCTGTCTCTGCCTCCCAAGTGCTGGGATTACAGGCGTGAGCCACCATGCCCTGCATTGTGGTATGTGGTAATGGTTGCTGCTGGGTGTGAGTCTCCACACCCACTATGGTATGTGGTTACCAGGGATCAAACCCAAGCCCTTGCACTTACAAAATAGGTGCTGGAACCACTGAGCTAACTCCCCGGCCTGTCTTTTCATTCTTTTTTTTTTTTTTTTATCATTTTCTATCTCCTTTTTCAGAGTGCTATAGTTTTCAGAGTAGAGATCTTTCACCTTCTTTGTTAGATGGATTCCTAGATATTTTATTTTTTTGTGTGCTATTGTGAAAGGGACTGATTCCCCAATTTCTATCTCAGTGGGTCTACTGTTTGTGTATACAAAGGCTATTGATTTTTGAATGTTGATCTTGTAACCAGCTATGGGGCTAAAATTGGCGATTAGGTCCAGCAGTTTTTTTTAATAGAGTTTTTAGGATCCTCTAGATAGAGTATCATGTCATCAGCAAATAATGACAATTTAACTTCTTCTTTTTTTATCTTTATTCCTTTCTCTTGCCTAATTGTCATGACTAATATTTCCAGAACTATATTGAACCAAAGTGATGAGAGAGGACATCCTTATCTTCTTCCTGATCTTAGTGTGAAAGGTTTCAATTTTTGACCGTTTAGTATGATGCTGGCTGATGGTTTCTCATAGATAGCTTTTATTAGTTTGAGATACAGACTATCTATTCCAATCTTCTGTAGGGTTTTGAACATAAATGGGTATTGTATTTTGTCAAACGCTTTTTCTGTGTCAATTGAGATGACCATGTGGTTTTTGTTCTTGAGCCTGTTAATGTAGTGTATAACATTTATTGATTTACATATGTTGAACCATTCTTGCATCCCTGGGATGAACCCAACTTGGTCAAGGTATATAATCTTTTTGATAATTCTCTGTATTGTTTGCCAGTATCTTATTGAGAATTTTTGCATCCTCAATTAGATTAAGGGTCGAGATTGGCCATCTAGGGAGATTGGCCTGTAGTTCTCTTTTTTGGTTGGGTCTTTCTCTGCTTTTGGAATCAGGGCAAAACAAACCCAAAGCTCACACTAGGCAAGAAATTATAAGTATCAGGGAAGAAATTAATGCAATAGAAACCAAGAGAACGGTTCAAAAAAATCAGTGAATCGAAAAGTTGGTTCTTTGGGAGGAGAAACAAAATTGATAGACCCTTAGCCAACCTTACTAAACAAAAGAAGGAAAAGGCTCATATCTATGCTATTAGCAATGAGAGTGGAGAAATTACTACTGACCCAGAGGAAGTCCAGAGGATTATAAACACCTACTTTAAAAATTTATACTTTAGGGGCCGGGGAGTTAGCTCAGTGGTTCCGGCGCCTGTCTCGCAAGCACAAGGACCCGGGTTCGATTCCCCGGTAACCACATACAACACTGGGTGTGGAGACCCACACCCAGCAGCAACCAGTACCACATACCACAGTGCCGGGCGTGGTGGCTCACGCCTGTAATCCCAGCACTTGGGAGGCAGAGGCAGGAGGATTGTGATGTGAGTTTGAGGCTGAGATCAGGGCCAGCCTGAACCACAAAGCGAGACCCTGTCTCCAAAAAACCTAAAAAAAAAAAAAAAATTATACTTTAATAAAATGGAAAATGTAGAAGAAATGGATAAATTTCTAGACACATATGAACTCCCAAAGTTGAATAAAAAAATATAAAAATGTTAAATACCCCACTATCAATCTGGGAAATTTAAAATGTAATTAAAAACTTGCCAACAAAGAAAAGCCCTGGATCTGATGGTTTTACTGCTGAATTCTATACAACTTTTAAAGAAGAGTTAGTGTCTCTTTACTTCTTAAACTCTTTAATGAAATTGAAAGGGAAGCGGTACTCCCAAACTCATTCCTGGAAGCAACCATTATCCTGGCTCCATGTCTTTGAAAAACCATGGACTCAAAAAACTGAGAAAACAAGAAAGTAGAGTTTATTTTTGTTTGTAGCAGTTAGCTATTTCACTCTGAAAGAAAATATTTTACCTGTAATTGTCATTCAATTAAGTTTTGACAAACCAATAAAGTTGAAATACATAAGGTGATCAGTTTAATAGCTTTCACCTGCCCTCTCTAGCGTTCACCATCTGCTTCATGGGCCCCGTACCTCACCAACATGAACATAAGCATGTTGAACGTTTTCAGCACATTTTAAGGAAAAGTTATATTTCTCCATAATGTAGCTTAGTATTTTAATTAGCTATAAAGAGCACAATAAACATTCATTTCCTAAGTGTTAACCTTGCAAAAGAATCTAAGATTGTCAGTATCCTTTATGGTGTTAATTCTGATATGATCATAGCCTTTCAAGGAAATGAAATTTAATTTAGAATGAGAAAACTTATTTTAAATTTTGTGAAGCATGTTAAGTGTCAGCTGGAGAACTCCAATTTTGCCAATGAATTAATGTGCACTTTTAGAATTAATTTGCAGGGAATGAGATATTTGTTACAAAATGGTAAAAGTCACACATATGTGAAGCTAATAGCAATATTTCCATGTATGTAGAGACAACATATTTTTAAGAAATTTTCACAGTAGTTAGAAAAAAAGAAGTAATTGTGAATAGCAGAACCATTTTGATTTTAAATTCTCCCAAATTGGTGGCTCTGTGATCTGTGTAGATTCTCTGAACCTCAGTTTTTTCCTCTGTATAATAGGTTGAAGAATGTTAAAGAACATTGTCTCTTAAACTTTACTACAAATAGGACCTTTAAACTTCCATAATATGTAGTAGATACATACATAAAGTAGCAGATACTACTTTACTGTATCATTCAAAAACAGTTGTGATACATCATTGATAAATCTCATCATACACTAAATCAGAATATGCCACAATTCTTAAAAATCTTACATACAAAAATGTACATATTATAAGTGTACTTATGGCTTTAAAATCAGCAAAATCCATATCAATCTAGTAGAAGCTAAGTTTGATATATTGGAAAAGTAACCTTGAAATATTCTTTTATTATATGCACTTATGTTCATTTCTAAATACCGATCTGTTTCATGTATTTTTAACTGTTCTATGCTGTTCTATCAAATATCATATTGTACTTTTCTACTTCCTACATAATAGCCTTAAATACGGGCTCTAAATATTTTTATTCCACAATTAGGAAAAATAAGTTTTATGTTTGTTGTTTTTGACAGCATCAGTCTCAACATTATCAATGACCTTTTCTTACTGCATCTATCTTTTTAAGGAATAATAGCAATGCATATCTTGCCACTTAAAAATGTGTCAGATAATGTGCCCTCAGAATTTTTCATGCTTAGAAGAAAGCAGAGCTTTTTACTCAGCACTAAGATAGATACTTCTAAAAAAATCACCTTAATATTCAGCCATTGCAGTGGCAGAATAGGTTTTCCTCTAGGAGCTTTATGAGTGTTCTTTTGCTAACACCTTAATTTTAGTCTCATGTAACCCACTTCCATCTTTTAATCTTCACAAGTGTAAGTATATTTTAAATAAGCTATTCATACAATTCTGTTATTTTTGGCCTCAGAGTTTTTGATAATTTGTTCCAGCAGCAATGATAAGCTTGAACAATTGATTGAATTCCAGAAAAGAGCAATATTATAAACTGCTGTGAAAATGAAAAAATTGAACTATCAATATGGTGATTAAATATTTTCTAATTATACCTCTTCTTACATGTTACCTGCCTGATAAACCTTAGTAGCAAGAGTAAATTGACAATGTAACATGAGAGAACCAAATTCAAAGAACAAAGTTCATGAGCACTAACATGTCTTTGTAAGAATTAGCTCCATGATTAGTTGATAGTGGATGGTTTCCTCTCCTGTGCTCCTGTGAAGCATATGATTCTGATAAATGATCTTTCATCAAAGAAACAGAAACATAATAGAAACAATGAAGAAATACATTGTCAATCTTCATATTAGCTTATCTTCTTAAAGCCCATTTTGTGAATGTATTTTTGAAAATATAATGTCCATGAAGTTTTCTTATCTCAAAAGTCTTTAAACCAAAATCTTGACACACTATTAATGAGGAAAATCATAAAAATTGGCCCTCTTAAACATAACAAACAGAATTGCAAGCTGTCATAGTCTGTTTTGTGCTGCTATGACAGGCCACTTGAGATAGACACTTTATTCCTTACAGATCTGGAGGCCGAGAAGTCCAGTATCAAGGTGCCAACACCTGACAGGTGACTTTTTGCTGTGTAATCAATGGAAGAGGTGAGAAGGAGAGAAAGTGTGAAGTGGAGGAAGGTGGAGAAAATGAGTTGGGGTCAGAGAGTGCACACGTGTAGGTGCACATGAATGAGAACAAGTTATGCGAATTTTCACGCAGAACTCCTTTCCTCTCAAAACGAAGATGAACCTATTCCGATGTAGGAGTCCTCATGATCTAAGCACTCTTAAAGGGCTCCTCTCTCAATCTCTCTTATCCTTCTCCTATGCAATGTAGTCAACAGTTCATTACCTCCAAACTGTCTTATGATTCTGTCTTATGTACGAAGATGTAGCAGTGGATAAAGTCATGCTACTGCATCACTGAGAACTTGTAGGGTAGTTCTCATATGAAGAAGGAGGGGTAGCAGATAATATCGACTGCATGAATTGAATTTTCCTGCTCTTAGTTTTTAATCCTTTCTGGGAATTCAATCTCACACCCTCTGCACATTAGGCAAGGGCTGTATCACTAAGCTATACCCCCAGTTCCTTGATATGTCTCATGCTCTTTCATTCAAATTAAAAGCCTGTGAGGTTAACATCACAAATTGCTATTCTCCATCATGTTGAAAGAATCACAGTTCACAGAACAGCATCCTGAATCTAGAAAACTTTTTTATCTTTCATTTATTTTATCTTATGATTATTTCAACTATCATGTTTCAAGCCAGAGTAGATGTCGAAGGATTTTAGAAATTGGTTTCTGCTGTCCTAAATTTATGATTTCATGCAAAAATACATATGTAACATATATAGTGTTTTTATTTCTTACCCTTATTTAACTAGTGTAAATACTGCTTGTAAACTTTTTATACTGTTTATATAAATGTTTAGGAGCAGTACAACCATATTAATCAATGTATTTGAAATATAATTCAGAAAAAAATATTATCTATCTTCAGTAAATTATAGGAATATCAATAACAAAAAACATGTCTGATTAAATCATTCTCTTACAGTCATTACATATTAGTTTCTCTTTCTTATTCCAATTATTTTGACTGCTATTTATTTTCCCCACTAGTGTAGCAACATCAGTGAAATAATGAATTCTGTTATAGTGGCAACTAATAGTATTTGAAATAAAAATTTCATCTTTGAGTCCTGCTAGACCATTAAATCAGAGCTGGCAAATAGCTTTTCTTCTAAGTTTAACTCCAACTGATTTGAGGATGATTCTAGGGTCATTTCCAACCTGACAGAGAAAAGGTGCTTTGCTAGGTCAATCACGTCAGGCCCTGGGATATAATTTCCTAGATTGAAAAAAGGTGACCAGAAGATTTCATACCATGTATTTGTCCTCTCTACATTACTATTTAAATAATGCTACCGACATTCTCTTCTATGCAAAAATCTGTTTATCCATTAAGGCAGAACAAATTGATTAACATAATTTTTATTAATTATCAAACAGAGATATTCATTTTCTTATCCTAAAAAGTGCATTTGATATAAAAGAAAATTTGATATCATAGGGTTTGATAATAAAAATTACTTTATCAAATGTGATTTTCATCTCAATGTCATATTCTAAATTCATGATATAAGTTCTAAGGAATAAAAGACTAGTCATAACTAAATTTTTAGCAAACTTTCACTGTTCTTCTTTAATCAAACTTCTCTAAAGCCAGAGAGGGAAAACCTGGCTCATATATTAAGAATCAGCAGTCTCATAAACCATTTCTACTGACTTAACCTCTTTACAATAAAAGCTCCACTATAATAGAATCACTGCTAGGTTGTGCTTTTATTATTACAATCTCCATCATGAGTTTTCAGTGAAAATTATTTTAGAGGAGGTAGAACAATGTCATTTGTGTCAAACCATAATTCTCTGAGTGCCAGAAAAAACATACGGTTTGTGATAGTTGCTTATTACCTTTTGTAAAGTTTGATATATAAGCTTACATTCTACAATAAGTTAAAAAATAGATAGTAAAACATTACTGTGTAAAGTTACTATAGAAATGACTGTGATAAATTGTGAAGAGTCTGATATACACCCCCAAACTCCTATACAAAGTATACCACACATCTAAAAAAGTGAAAATAATAATGGTAGTCATTCTTGATCTCTTAAAAGTAGTCATTTTAATAATCAAATTGTAATGCAAAATTTGAATGCTAGAGTCCCTTAATTTATATTATGCTACTTCTAAAGTTTAGATAAATATAAGGTGTCATAAAAATATATGGTGAATATTTAAATTTTAAAAGTTTTTTTTGCAGTAAAAAATACAGTATCTTTAGTTCCATCTAATGTACCCCCATCTTCCACACACACACTCCACTGATCACGCCACTTTCTGAAGCACTTCCGGTTCTCCTTCATCTCTTTAGGAGATGTGATAAAAGATGCAGACAGTGCAGCTGCTGAGAGCCATCCAGCGGGAAGGCAGGCTTATGAAAACCCCAGGCGGTGTTCTTATCCGCCTTGTGCACCAATCTGGTATTGTCTGGCTTCTGGTTCTTCTCAAAAGTCAAACTGCCCACTAAAAGTAGATGTTTTGAATGGATTCTGGGTACTGGCGCAACCATGACAGTGCATGGAGGAAGAATTCTGGAGCTGCTTCAGAAAATGGCAAAAACTGGGAGATAACAGTTTTCAAAGCAAGAGGGAGAATTTTGAAGGAGACTAATGACAATGTGTTTTCTCTTGTGATTCTAAAAAGCTAAACATTCTCTGTGTAGTTCAACTATACCTATATTTTGAGTTAAAACTAAAATCTAGTTTTAAGCATTCATTCATTTTTCATGGCTCTGTTAATTTGCCCCAGGCTTTAATGAAGCCACTTTGAAAATTATCTAAGGGAAACTTCCATTATATGCCTCTAAACCCATCTTGGGGCCGTCAGGTACATAGATTCATATTCAGATCCCACTCACAACTCTCACACCTACCTAGAAGCTCACTATGGGCTAAAGGCTGGGGACTTAGCTCAGTGGTTCTGGCATCTGTCTGGTTAGCATAAGGTCCCAAGGTCCATCCTCCAGTACCACATATCACAATGCTATGAATGCTATGAATTGAATTTTCAATTCAATGCTAGGTGTGATGGCTCTCACTTGTAATCCTAGCACTCGGGAGGCAGAGGCAGGAGGATTGCTGTGAGTGTAGGCTACACAGTGATCTCAGGGCCAGCCTGAACTATAAATTGAGGCCCTAGGTAAAGAGTGATATATTCTCGTCTCTCTAAAAATTCATAAAATCTATTGCCCATCTGTAATTACTCTTTTATTGACTTTTCTTCTCCACACCCACCAATGCCACTATTTCTCATTGATACTGAACACTGCTGGTCCTATGGGAACATCATCATCTCTGTGTGTACATGATAAAGCCATCTCTGGTGGGAAAAATTCACTAAGGTTATTCACTGCTTTCAAACAGATGTACTAATATTACTTAAAAATGTAGCTTCATTAAACCTTTGTAGTGTCATTTTTCCTGGATGAAAACTCACAATTGAACTGTTGGGAACTCTCGACACACCCTGAGATATGATACTGCCTTGTGACATTAGATCTAATTCAGCTCTGCTTTTCTGCCATCTTTTTTAAAAATATATAAATTTAATAAGTATTTTCTAATCTTCTTATTTACTTTGCTTTCTTGGGTCAGTATTTTGCTTTCTTCTTTTATTTGGTTCTGTTATGGAAAATTGTCAAATACTTTAAGTGGACAAACTAAAAGAAGTATGTGTTCTCAGTAGAAATGCTAGCATTATCTAGCTGGCCCTTTGGAGAGATATCAATCTAAGGCAACTGAGTGCTTTTGACTAGATTATATTACAACTCTGTAAGCTATGGAAAGTTTGTAGTAATACAGATCATCACTGTTCATAAAAATACAAATAAGTTTGTTCAGTAGAGATAAAATTGATGTTTGCCTTAAAAAAGTTGATTACAAACATTGAATATTATTATCTTATAGGATATTAAACCATTTGCAGTCTATTAGCAAATTCAAATCTTTAAGAGCAGGTCCTTTCTGTGGACATAAAATTCTTAATTGGTTTGAGCAAATAGAGAAGAGATAAATACAAACAGAAAATGTTGTATGCAAGATTCCCTGTTACTGCACATTAGGGATTTTGTTTCTCTTTGAGTGGTATTTTTCTGCATTGGTGATACATATGACATATGTTACAAGCATGTTTTACACCCCATGGATGTCTATATGCCCACATAAAATTTGTATGAACTTTGAATTAGCTTTAGAATATTACAGGTTTATTAATACAAAAGCTATATAAAATATATCTGTATGAAAGTCACAGATTCATAGTTTCAGAAATCACATTACATCAGTTTTGGAAATTCACAGAGAAAAATTCAGTGGATTTCTTTGAAAAGCCAGTCTGTTGGAAACGTGTACTTCAAGGACTATTTAAATGCATTTTTCCCCCCCTATATTTAGTGAGTAAATCTCCAGATGACAAAATTCGAACATCCCTGATATTGTTTCTCTAACCCACCCTCTCTAATAACCATGTGAATGTGATTTGCATAGTATAATAATTTATTCCACCATGGTGACAACAATGATTAGAAAATTGATTTTATGGTGCAGTGTTTAATAATAAGTGTCATGTGAGTAGCAGAAATATATTCTCAGATGAGTGAATAATGGCCAGGAAGTTCATGTGCATTTTCTACTCATGTCCATTTGTGTGCTCCAGTTTTTGCTTACTGATAATTATAACTACAGTTTGCTACCCGAGTTGGTGGGTTTCTGTGTTTCTATATTGGCTTTTGACTTTTCCAGAAGTAGTAAACCAAAGTTCCATGTTTCTTGTGTGTCACTGCATCTGTGTACCCAGAAATGAGAAAAAATTTGATTCCCACTGTGAGATTTTAAAAAAGTGATTTTAATCTCTCTTAAATGGAAAGTTATTGCATATTAGGAAATCTGTTGTTTCTCTTTGAGTGATTTTTGGATCACTTGTTTGGCTGATTTTCTGGCTTAACTGAATTGGAAGTGTCTATGACTTTGATCATGTTTGACAACTGTATTACAACTCTGTAAATAGTAGAAAATTATAACAATAATAAAAATATTCTTGTCTAAAGAAATAAAAACAGAGTTTTCCTTTAGAGATTCAATTGATATCTTCCTGACAGAAATATTGTCAAAAGACTGTATATTTTCACTTAGTTTTGCATCTATAAACAAAATCATCCATGTATTCTCAAGTGTGTTCCATACCTATATCTACATCTGCACCTACAACTACCTGCTCTTTAATAAGCACTAACATTTCGAACAAATGAATTTATCAGTAAATCAACAAAATATATGATATATTCATTTTATGTTTCAATAAGCCCTGGCTTTAATTTTTAAAAAGTCATATATTATGAAATCCTTTTACAATTTGTTTTTTTCTTTCACATTACATGATGATTTCTCTGTTCCTTTCCATTAGATTATCATTGTTTTACAAAAAGTTATGTGATTCTCATATATAAATTAAAATATTTTTCTGTGATGGGTAGTATGTACTGAAACAGACACCTTTTGCAGGTCCAGGGATTCAGCTGAGTAACACTGCCTCCTGCCTTGCAAGCCCAAGGTCAAGAATTTGCTCCCTGTTACTGCAAAAAAGGAATAAAAGGTAAAATAAAAATGTACACTTTTTGCTACTAAAGAAAAATTATAGGACTCATTAAGGAATTAGGTGAAGAAAAGACATGAGATACATATGAGGATGATTAAATTTTTGTCATTTACTGTCTTTAGTGATTTGGTTATAGGTATCCTTATTTATTCATTTTAAAAAGTATATCTGAAAATACTTCAGCAACTATCCCCTTAATAAATTACATTATGAAGAAGTTGTAAAGGTTTTATCTTTTCATTTGATCTTTAACGTAATTTCTAAACACAATATTAAATTAATTAATTATAATCACCTTTTAAATATTAAAAATAATTATATAATAGCTAAAATAGACCGACCCTTTCTGTTTTTACTTTTGAATTTATTTGAAAATATATTTTCATTTAAACCTTCTGCAGTCATTTTAATGAATACTTTTTATCAATGTACTTCTCAGAAAAATGCAGAAAACTACGTTTCTGATAGAATTCCATTTCTATAGACTTGATAATTATCTTGGAACTCAGTTTTACTATAAAGATTATTCCTTTAAAGTTATTAAAACTAATTTAAAATTTTTATTTTTATATTTTCCTTCATATTAAGTGACTGTATATTGCTCTACACATGAAACTTTTTCTGAAAAAATGGTAAATTAACTAATTTAAAAAGTTATTCTTTTCTACAAAAACATGAAAAATCATAAAATATATGCACAAAGCTGTGAAAATATCCCCTGTGCAATTCTCTACCATGATATATCTAACTCATAAAACTAATAAGTGATTGTCTATAGTTCCCTTAGAAGTTTGCGTATTTATAGATTCCATATGTAACCTGAAGATTCTGTCTAAAGAATCTTTGTTTTAATCCGCAATAATCCTTGGAAAAGTCACAGGGTATCTTTGTAGTTGTCATGTGTGCTTTATGGCAGTACCTTTCTAGTTGTTCAGAAGTGAATGTTTTCTATGGGTTTTTGGACAATTAAGAACAGAAATTCCCAAGATAATAAACTTTCTTCTTTAAGATAAGTTAGGTGGAGAAAACTGCTGATCTGCACAAGAGCACATGCATGCACTATTTAGTGGTAAAAATCCATTAGGAAGTAAAATTGAATTCAAATTGTAATGATAAAGCTTTGTCTGTGAACATGGAAGCCAGTCAGTATAGGATATGACTAAGTGTGATCCAACTTTGGCAATCTTTAGTACGATCATTAAACTTAATTTATATGCATACTAAAAAGAAAGCCATTCCAGTGATTTCTTGGGGTAGAGAGTGCAGTTAAAAGTACAAAATAAAGTCAGGCAGTTCATCCATCTTGAGAAATATTTTAAAATCAACTCTTTTGGATAGTTTTGATAGGTTTTTATTGCACGGAATGCTGATTGAAAAATAGGATGGTAATTCCACAACAAACTAAAATGTATTCCTTTTTGGGGAATGCACATGTTCAGAATTATAAATACATGAATGGTATTTCAAAGTCATTTTTATAGACATTAATTTCTGAAAACTGAAATAGACACTATATATGAGTGGCATTTGAACATAAAACAAACAATCAAGGTTTGCTGTTTGAACTTATAACTCCAGCCAAGAATGAATTCACAATTTTTTTCCATCAACATAGTAAAAGAGAAAAGTGACCTTCCGTATTTCCTCATGCTGCTTCTAATTCTGACCTCCTCCTTCTTGTCTGGTGACTCGTATCTCTGTCTGGCATCACCTCCATTTTGCTGCCCAGCTCTTTGCCCTCTGGCACTGTTCTGTAAGCGCTAGCTGCCTGGGTTCCCCATTCTACCTTCAGGGATGCGTTATGCTCTGTATAAGCTGTTCCTCCTCACAGGACAAGCCTAGACAGTATCCAGTCAGTGAGCTGCACTGTCCATGAACTAACCTCCTTGTCACAGCTGGCTGTTTCTATGACTTAACATAAAATGCTTGAAAACCATTACACTATCTGTTGTTTTCTGTGTGCTTTTATGGTTATTCTTTAAATTTTTCAAATTGGGTATATTTAGTTTCTGTAACTCCATTGTAGTCAGATGCAGAAATTACTGTCAACATCTTTTAAAATCACACTCACTTTCCCTGAGTGCCATATAAAACCAATACGTTTTACATCTCGTAGCATTCAGAAATTATCAGGGATAGAGCAAAAGTGTTAGTTTGTGGGTTACTAATTTAGATTTCTATCTTTGTTGAGTTTCACAGTGACAGACAATGTGAGATTCAGGTAAAAACGACTAATTACAATGAGTTTCCAGAAAAGTTGGTGGGAAAGTTAGAGAAGCAAAGAAAGCAAAGGATACAACGGTAAGCAGAGTTCTCAGAGAGCAACTTCGGCTCAGTTCCATAGCAGAAACACCATTAAAACATGACTTGTAGAGAAAAAGCCAGCAGAAAACTAAATGATCATAAGACAGCAACCGACATGTTCATAAAGGCCAAGAATTCCCTAGGTCCATCCTCCACGAGCAGGAGTCCAGATGAGCAGAAGTGATAATTCTTGTTCAGGTCAGAGGACACAAGAATCAGAAAAGCTGAGGGCATGAGTTTCAGTCTGTGGCAGATTTGAAGGTGAGAGAAAACAAACAAACAAAAAAAACAGGTTGAAGGTAAACAGGGCAAACAATTGGTGGTATTCTCACTTTCAACAAGTTGTGTGAAGCCCATCTACATGGGAGAAGCCAGGCTACTGTACACAGACTACAAACTGAAACAACACTTAGCCAGATATTTTTACATACATAGTCCAGTGGGATGGAGCCAGAAAAATGATCATTCAGTCATACTTCAAAAATCCCTTAATGGTGGATAGTATATTTATATCTTACATCTTTACATCACTGATAATCATTGAAAGATGCTTTCTTAATCTCTTTGGGTGACTGCTTCTTTGTATGTACATTATGCTTGGGGCAGCCTGAGGAGGGTAAAACTAGTGCTCAATGCTGAGATTGAAAGGGAACTTGTAGCTAGTGTGTACAAAAAAATGAAAAAGAAAGAAAATGAAAGCATTTCAGTGTATGTGAGCTAAACAATCACAGCATCAAACATTCCAGGTTTCTTGATCTCTAACTTGCATATATGAACTACCTAAATATTGTTCCTGGGTAGGAAGAAATAATATTGTCAAAATGACTATACTCTCACAACTACTGTATAGATTCAACACAATCCTAAATGAAATTCCTAAAACATATTTCACAGATCTAGAGAAAATAATAAAAAAAATTCGTCTGGAACAATAAAAGACCTAGAATAGTGAAAGCAATTCTAAACAAGGATGTGGTGGTGGGGTATTATGAGCCCAAAAATGAAACTATACTACAAAGCCACTGTGCTAAAAATGGCATAGACTGGCAAAGTAATAGACCCAGAGAGGATCAGTAAAGTAGATTAGATGATCCAGAAACTTCAGATACACTGAGCCACCTCATCTTTGACAAAGAAGTCAAAAACCCTCAATGGAGGAAAGAGCCTCTTGAACAAATAGTGCTGAAAAAATAGGCTTTAACTTGCCCAAGACTAAAGCTAGACCTACCTCTTTTACCACATACCAAACTAAAATCAAAGTGGATTAGAAACCCAAATATTAAAACAGAAACACTAAACCTGCTGCAAAACAGGTTAGGTAAAACTCTTAAAGACATTGGCTTAGGGAAAGATTTCATGAAGAGAACATTGATAGCATGAGAACTGGCAGAAGAAATCATAAATGGGACCTCATTAAAAAGCTTCTCATTCACAGCAAAGGAAACCACCAACAGAGTGAAAAGGCAACCAACAATATGGGAAATAATCTTTACCAGCTGTTTCTCAAACAAAGAATTATTATCTAGAATAGATAAGAAGCTTAAAAATATCACTCCACCCAATTTTAAAGATCCAGTTCAAAAATGAGCATCTGAAATGAGCAAACACTTTGCAAAGGAAGAAGTAAAAGCAGCTAAGAAGCACATGAAGAAATGCTCAACGTCACTGGTCATTCAAGAGATGCATATGAAAACAACACTGAGCTTTCATCTCACTCCACAAAGAATGGCTGCTATCTCAGAAGTAGCCAGGAACAAGTGTTGGTGAGGCTGCAGAGAAAAGGGAACCCTTCTCCACTGTTGGTGGGAGTGTAGACTCATACAACCCCTCTGGAGATCAGTGTGGAAATTCCTCAAAGGACTAGGATTGTCGGTCCCATTTGACCCAGCAATTGCTCCACTTGGTATATACATGAAAGAATTAAAAGATTCATATCACAGTATCATATGTGCACCCATATTTACAGCAGTTCCATTTGTGATAGATAAGTCTTAGAAGTAACTAAAATGTCCATCAACTTGAGACTGGTTAAAGAGGATGTGGTTCTTCTGTAGAATGGAGTATTATTCTGCCATTAAAAATGATCAGATTGAGTCATTTATACTCACATGGATGTATCTTCAGAATATCATCATAAGTGAAATAAATAAGTCACAAATGTGTAAATATCATCTCTCCTCTATGAGAAAATGAAGATGTAAATGAGTTCTAGAATATATAGTGGATATTGTGAAATACAATATATGCAAAAGGAAATGGGTTGTAGGAGTAAGCAATGAGGGAAAAGTGTGATGGTAATTAAAAAAAAGGAAGCACAGCTTATGTATGTAGGGGGTGGGAGGTTGTAAAGTGGGTAGGTGAATGGGAAAAATGAGTATTAAGTCATGTCATATACTTGAACAAATTCTCAATGTTTAATGTGATCATGATGTGTATATATCATGTACCGGTAAATATTTGAATTTTAAAAAAAATGAACATTCAAATTCAATAGCTTCAGGCAGGACTATGAAGTACTGTTGGTCCAGCAGCACACCTTCCCTTCCTGGAATGGCTGAAGAGGAATGAGGGAGACCTTTGTTTTTCTCATTTCTCATTACTATTGGTTCTTCCTTTCTCTACCCTTTGGGGCCACTCTATTAACAACATGAAAGGAAAGGCGAACTATTAGACCAGTAGTGGTTGAAGATTTCTGACCAATACCCAAAGTAAGAGTGTACACCAACCCAGGACACACACATTTACACAAAGTTTAATGTTCACGAGCTGAAACAAATATGTGAAGAGTAATACTTTTAAGTGTACTCAGCTCCTTCTATTTTATTACTGTATACATTCTATTTTATAAGCAAAAATTTTATTTCCCTGCACATGACTAGTTATTAGCCCATCATGGTGGGAACAGAATTGAGATTCCTGCAGATAATACATTTTGTTCCATTTATGACCATTGGTTTTACTGATCTGTGATGAGACTTGTGAGTACTTGGGGATCTTTGGATCATAGAAATCCTTCCAGCCAATTCTTATAAAATATTTACTCAACATCTATTTGGAGTGGAAGCTGAGTACTTCCTGAAAGATTGTAGAGAAGAAGGGCAGATGATACTATGTTGCGGTACAGTTTCTGTGCTCAGCACAACAAGGCTATGAAGCTAACTGGACCAGCATTCCCAAGACAGCATCTGGGAGCCAAATATTGTCAAGTATGGGTATGGCTGGAGCAAGCCTGTTGGTGAAAGAAGACGAAAAGCCAAGTGATGAGGAACTGTCTTGGGAAGGGCTCCTCAAACTGTGTTAACATACTTTGGATTTAACATTGGTGCTGTGAGAAAACGTGGAAAAATACTAAAGAATAGAATGATAGAAACACAGTTGAGGTGTAGAAAGTTTGCCCTATACGAGTACCTAGACTTCCAGTATAGTTTTTTTTTTAATTTTATTTTTATCCATTTTACTACTCTCTGTTCAGTGCTTTAAATTGTACTTGACTTATGTTAGGCAGTAAAAAAGTTTGCTGAATAAATATAGAATTTAAATTTTTTGAAAAATGTTTCGTGGAAAGAACACAACATGAGATCCCCTATCTGAATAAACTCTCAGAATAGTGTATCAACAATGGGCAAAATGTCAAACTGCAGATCTGCAGAATTTAAACATAGTGCTTGCCTGAATCCTGATGGAGATTGGTTAGTGACTCCCAAGTGCCTCCTACCCCAGCTTCTGGAAGCAACCACTCCAATCTCAGCCTATGAATTTGATACTTTGAAATGCAAAATGCATGTGGAATTTTGTAGTACTTGTCTTTCTGACTAAAATTTGACTTAGCATAATTTCTTCCAGAGTCATGAAATTTTTACTGAAGGGATTGGAGGGAAAGGGCCTAAGTGGAAAGCTGATATGATAAATCCAGCCAGTAACAATGGCGACCTGTGGTAGCTTAGAGAATTAAGCTAAATGGGAAGATTCCAAAGAGAGATATACAGAATGGAAACCAAATAACATGAACAGAAATTACATATTAATATTTTAAAATGCTACTATGCATTGAAATTAAATTAAAGTTACAATAGTGCATGTTTCAATAATTAATTGTAATAGTAAGAAGGAATGAGGGAAGGATAACTTCCAGAGTATTTCCATCCCCAGTGAGGCAGCCCCGGTGCTGCAGCTGCAGTGATGCGAGTTGGGGATACATACACGTGACTGGTCACGCAAGACTGGGAACATGCCAGGAGTGTAAATAAGCATTTAGTGCTGAAGAGATAAACATCGTATCAACTACAGTTTTTAAGCCTGCTGCCTGTTCCTGCATTTTAGGGGTTATCCAAAATGTTACTTTTCTAATAAGCCTAGCAGTGGATTCAGTTAAGTAGACGAGGAGGATTTAAAAGATAAGACCAGATTGGCATTCAGCACTTCTTTCTCCTAAGCCCATTGGAGATGATTTAATCAAAAGGAAACAGAATGTTAATTTTTCTGAAATCTTGTTTGGTTGGATGACCTTGATGAAAGCAAGGAGGTGAATTTAGAAATTAGTTTAATTGACTGTTATTACCGTTCTGCTGTTTCCCTCGGATAACTCACAGGTCATTCAAGCTGGTTCATTAATGGAGCAGATAGATAAAGTACGTGGGCCAGAATCACTGCTGTAGTGTGACAGTTTCCCCCAAAGCTGCCTCATAAATTGCATATCGTCATACAGAATTGTATTTAACATGCTTCAACATTAAAATACTAGATATTATAGAAAATGAGGCTATCAGTGAACTATTTGCATAATACTCTTCCTGCAACAATGTGTAATGTTGATATTTTCAGAGAGAAAAAAAAAAACATCATCCTTTAGAAATGAGCCAGTCTACTTTGATATAATTAAGACAATATTTTGGGATACTATAGGAAATTCATGTTGTCTGGCTCATTATGTTTAGTGGACGCTAATTTGATTTTGGATAAGGCATAGATTCTTAGTCTCATTATGAGCTAGCAATTTTGAACAAGTTTTTACCATCTTCATCCCTCAACTTCAAATTTTGGGAAATAGATTAACAATGAACTAACCTAACTACTCATACTAGGCAGCAACCTCCAGCCTTTCACATGCACTGAGCAGGAATGAACAGTAGATCTCATGGATGACCTCCACTCTCCAGCAACTTCTCAATCAAGCACCTTAGGAGCATCTCTACTTTCTTTGAAAGAAATTTTCAGCTCAAAATTACCATATTGCTCAGACTATTTACACAGAAGCTTGCAAAAGGAAAGAATGGAAAAAAAGAGGGATAAAATTCTGCTGAAGGAGAGAAATATAGCCCCAAAAGAGGATAGGCATGTGGCTAGATTCTCTCACTGCCTGACTTTCACAGCCTTGTTTCCAGACTCTGGGGCTATCTGTGATTTATTTAATGAAGGTCAGTAGGAGAACACATTAAATGTTTTAACTTTAAAAATATAACAGGGAACCTGTGTGTACCACTATAATAAAAAAACAGTCTGAAAAGGGAAGATTTCCCACAGTCAATAATTTTGTCTACCTGTCACCCACTAATAAGTTGTTTTGTTTTCACTTGAATGACTGATGGCGTGTGCTTTGGCCACAATAAAAAACAGTGCTCTAACATCATTAACATACTTTGACCTTGGCAGGTAGGACTGTGCTTTTATAATGGAAGGTGGTGAGTAAATATAGGCTGAATGAACAAAGAATCTTATATGTGGCCTTCCTATTCTTGTGGTCTACATAATCATTGTTCCAAAGCTAAGCTTGGCTTTCAGGGCTGTCAAAGAAGCTGTTGTTTTTCTCCAACTCTTTGTTAGTTTTTTTTTCCTCAATCAGTATTTTTAACCACTTTCAATCCTTTCAAGAGCTGACGCTACCCATTCATTGCTTAACCATATCCTCTGTCTCAGATTCGTTCTCATCACTTATGAATTTACCACACCCACCCTTAGATTCTTTCCCTCAGCCTGGGAAGACAGGTCTCTCTGTTTTTCCCCTCTTCATTTTTCTTCTCTTCTCTTCCTCTGTTTCTCTCTCTCCTCTATCTGTCTTCCCTTTCTGTAACTTAATCTCTTTTCCTCCTTCCCCTTTTCTCTCCTCTATTCTCCATCCCTTTGCTTAATGATTTCCTTTATCACAGTCTGTGAAGAAATCCTCTCCTATGAAAGAATAAAAATTCCTTTTACCGTGTGTGTTTTTCTTAGCTCCTTCTTTTTTTCCCCTTTCACCAAACGCCATTTTAGCAGAGACCATTCAAGCCCCACTCAGGACTTCATCTACCAGTTTACGACTGAAGAATTCTAATTTAATTTCTGAGGTCCGTTTGGTCCTTTCAGATTTGTATGTCCAAATGTCTGCTTGTTGTGTCATCCACTGATTCATTCATTTATTCTACATGTATTTCTTGCATGTCGACTTTGTGTCAAGAATGGTTTAGTGATAAAGATGGAATGTTAAAACAGATAAGATCTGTATCCTTAGGAAGCTTCTCAGTTTAACAATCATGTAAGGAAATAATCCCACAAATTCCACATGTGAAGAACACAGTGAAAGAGAAGAGAACTCTTTAAATTCAGGATGCCAAGCTCCCTAAGATGCTTCTTGTTCAGCGTGGTCTTTCGGGGGTCTTTCCACTGTCCTGCCGCCAAGTTCCTCCTAAGAGATATGGGAGCTGGTGCCACCCCGTGTCTAGCCTTGAAGCCCATCCTCAAAGTCTGATCATTTTATACCTCAAATATTTCTATCCTTTAATCCATTCTGTCACAACAGTCAGAGGGACTTATACAGACCCTGTCACTCATCTGCTAATTTGGTCAAGCTGAGGAATGCTGGCTGCTGTAATAAGCACAATGAATGTCTCAATGCTAAAAACTCTAAACTTGTGTCTCTTGGTCATATCATTGTCAGGTGCAGTTTAAATATATCTCTGTGACTCTTCTTTTAGAATATAAAAAATATTATGGTACAAGTTTGTGGTACATAGTAATTGCATTCCTCACAGGGAGTTAGTACATGTACAAAACACATCTTAATTCTTTTTCACTCACTTCCCCTTCCTTTCCTCTCCTTTCTTCCAACTTTTGATCCCCTTCATTTTGCAAAAGATCTGTCTTTCTATTTCTTATTATCTGTCTTTAATGTTGAGCTTTGTTTATATTTGGGATTTCTCATATGTGATATGTAAGCTTGTGTGCTTGATTTATTTCATTTAACATTATGTCCTCAAGGTGCATCTTTTATCTCTGTGACTGTTCTCTGCTCTGTCCCAGTTATTTTGTTCCTTATAATCTCTTAGTCTTTGGTGTCACCAAGGAGGGGAAGAGAGTGAACTGTTGATGTGAAGGAGAATGATAAGGGCAGGCCCAGGCAGCTTTCCTTCATACTGTGCTGGCCAGAGGTCTTGGCCCCACCTAACTGAAGGAGATGACAGTGAACACAAAGCCAAACTTGATCTGATTTGCTTTAATGATCTTTGTTAACTGCTTGGTCTAAAAACACAAGTACTAACATGTGAATAGAGATTATAAGACCAGCATCTTCATTCTGTTTTTATTATTCATTTATAATACTCTTTTTCACTCTTATCTTTTACCTCTCTTGTCATTCTTTCTCTGTAGCTTATCCATATTTTGGATATATTTTTCTAATGTGTACTGTGTGTTAAAAAGAATTGCTTCTCCAAACTTTGTGTTTTAAGTGTCAAATTCAACTACATTTTATAAATAAATTTACAGAAATATTGAGGAAGGATTTATTAATTTCAGACTGTTCATTTCTTGTGTAAAATATGGATTCAATGAAATATTTTTAGGTGAAACCTTGAAGTTGAATGTACCTAACATTTAAGCAGTGATGTTTAAAGACTTATAGGTGTCTAAAATATGTCCTCTATCTAAAAGTTACTAGGAAGAGGAATAGTTTATAAGTGCATCTTACCTATTTCCTTAACTTTGCCACAAAAGCAAGCACATGACAGTGTCCAGTGGTGAGAGCAGGTTCTGGTAGGATCACTTATCAGGGCCCAGCTCTGCAGGTCTACTTAGAACTGACTGTGGCCTAAGCATTGTGCCTGGAAACTGAGATCGAAGTCCCTTTGTAGAATCCTAATACTCAAATGCATTTTACCTGTCGATCATCTCAGCGTCACTATTTCTTTATCATGTTGTGTAGTGTCAGTTGGGCATAAGATTTAATGGGTTATAGTCTAGTATGTAATACCTATCTCACGTGGCCGTTGTTAATATATCTGACCATTTTGTACAGGCTTAACATATCTTTACTAATTAATTAATATTACTAATGTAAAACATATAGAAACATATTTAACATATTATAAAATCTCAATAGTGCACTTTATATTATTTACATTCTTGCCTTGAGGATAATCATATTTCCATTATAATATATGAAAAACATTTCTATTATTTACTATTTGTATGAGAGATATTATCTATGAGATACTATTATTGATGAGAAAAATAAAACCTAAAATGTGATGAGCATGTCTGTCAACAGAAACATGAGGATATATCCTCAAAGTGTGATATATCCAGTGACATGTTGGCTATAATGTATTTCAAAACATTTTTTTATATTTGGAGTCTGGGAAGATGGTAGAGTGAAGAGTAGTGAAGATAGAATCACTTTGCAATTTACTGTTGCCAACCTGGAATACAGCAGCTTGAGGAGAAAAAAATAAAAGAAGAGAAGTAGGTCCTCAAGACCCAGGAAGGATCTGTGGCAAGAAACAAAGAGATCAGGAAAAAAAATAACGAAAGGATGGAGCCTCTCTCCCTGAGCCAGGACTCTGAGCAGTGGAGGGGCTGCTGCACCTGCAGACTGATGACTTCTGACAGCCCAGAGGCCCCAACAGTGGAGCAGTGGCTAGTGGATCAGAGCAGCAGCCACTATAGACGGTAGCAGCTACTGTTTCCAACCTATAAAAAATGGTTCCAGACAGAGGGTCTGTGCCAGTCACGTAAGGAAGCTCTGCCCACCACCCCAAGTGAATGAGGATCCATATGCTACATAGAAGAAAGATTAAATTTGGAAACTGCTCTGAAAAGAGTGCCAGCTGTAGGGCATCCCCACCTTCCAGCTCCCTGTCCACCACACTAAAAAAAAACACTCACTGGAAGAGTGAAGAAAACCTGGAGGATACAACTTTCTGTGAGTTTGTGGGGCCAGTGTCACCCCCCACCCCAGGATCCTGGACTCTGGAGGGCAAGAATGGAGACAAATTTTCAACCCTGCAGGAATTCCTTGAGTTGAATTCAGGCATTGTGCCAGAAGCCAGACTGATCTGTAGTACACTATGGCTACTTCCCTGTGACTAGTTAACTCTAACCTGCTTGCTACTGCCCACATCATCTATAGGAGATAGCATAACTGCACCTTGAAGGACCTTTTAACATTTTGTTTTGTTGTTGTTCTTATTTTTTCTTTTTAAAATTTTTCTCTTTTTTCATTTGTCTTTGTTTTCTACCCTCTCTTTTATTCTTTATTTCTCTATTTTCTTGTTGATGAGTATGCCCAATTTTATATTTTGTTCTTTTTTTCATCTCCTGATTGTCTATTGAAGCTGGGGACCCTTTTCTTTTTTTTTATCTTTATTGGTACATTAAATATACACATCATGATTGCACTCCATAATGGGGATTTGTACCAGTATAAGACACAACTTAATTCTCATTTTTTCCCATAGCCCTACCCACCCTACCACCCCCCATATACATAAAATTTGTTTCCTTACTTTTTTGTTACAATCTCAACATTGTGGGGACCCTTTTCTTATTTTGTTCCTTCATCTTCTTTTTGTCTCTAGTAGGTATCAGTTCCTTGAAAATTGTGTGTTTCAGTCCTCCCTTTCTTCTGTACTATTAAAGAAGAATGATACAGTTTTGAGTTGTCCTACTGTGTTAGTCTACTCTGTTTTGTAATTGTCCCATCTCTTTTGTCCTCTAGCTTCTATCAGCTTCCCAGCATTTTTGTGATCTTTATATGCCTTCTAATCCTATTTCTAATCTCTCTCTCCTTCTGTCTCTCTACTCATCCAGCCCCCTGGGGACCCTGTATTCCCAAAGGGTAATGCTCTATATTGAAGGGCCTAAATGTTGCAAACATATTTGTGGCTAGTTCTAAATTTTGACATATGGGCACAGATCTAACTCATGAGGTTAAAGGTATCTTAATAACAATTGCAATAGTTTATTTCTTGTGCTGTGTTTGATACTATTGATGATATTGATTGCATTATTTCAGCCAAGGTGATGTGATTGCTCTGTTTAAGAACTTTTCACGGTGTGCCAGACTGAGATTTCTTAAGGGCCATCGCTGACCAAAGGAGGACAATTCAGGAAGTAGCCATCTCCTAAGGGTTTCAAATATTAGGCAGAAAGACACTTGAGAAAAAAACTGCCAATAGAGTAGGCCAAGAATTAAACCTGAAACGTCAGCAATAAGAATCAAGTTGAATTACCACTCTTGAGTTCAGAAATATTAAATACTAGGTATAAAATATAAAATAAGTAGTTTAATATGTTTAAAGTGGAGGACACATGGATACTCCTTCCACTATTATTGTTAAAAATTTTGCCCTTTCTGGTGTTCCAGTTTTTTAAATCAGCAAAGACAGAACCAGCCCTAGATGTATTCCTTCCTTACATAGAATAAGTACAAAACTGAACAGCAAATGTGTTCCTTAAGAGAGATGGCAAAAGTATTTGCCCAAGCACCGATGTACAAAATTGATACTTTCCATAAAAATAGATATCCTAACAGCAAGGCACCAAAAAGGAAAGACCTGAAAAGTCCTAATACAATATGTTCTTATTAATAAGTTGATTTAATAAATCTGCTACACATGAAATTAGTGTACAAAATAAGTTGAATCCCAGTTTGTCTGGTTTTTAGACGAGCACTCAAGGAGTGCAAAATTCATTATTGTATCTAACAACAAATAGAAAGCTAACAAACAGAAAAAATTAACATATACTCTTAGATTTGTCAGAGGAATGAGATGCTGTCCACCAAATTGGAGAGATGCTAAGAATAACAACTTACCTGGACAGACATCCATGAACAGAAACCTCTGAGAATAAGGTATAATCTCAAAGCAAATATGACCTAATCATAACCTAGTAGAGTTTCCCACAGTCTAAATGATTTGGTCAAAAAAACATACCAAACTGCAGGCAGCTCTAGGAATGCTGTGCCACCTCATAGCAAATGGACAAAATAAACTGAGAACTTGTGATGTTCATATCCCAAGGCCACAGCTTGTGAAAAGACTGAGGCCTGCCATAAAACCATGAAATCCCCCTTCTTCCCTATACCTTGTTACTGAGAACATCTTATCTGACGAAGCATAAGGCATTCTTAGAGGGAAAAAAAAGATGATTTGAAGAGACAGGACAAATTTCAGAACCATATATAGCTCAGAAAAATTAGAATTTTCAGACCTTGAGCTGAAAGTTAGTGCAATAAATACACTAAATGATCTAGTACAGAAAGTAGGCAATATTCACTAAAAGACAGGTGATGTGCTCAGAGATGTTGGCATTATAGGAAAAATGAAAAATGCTAAAGATCAAAATGGTAACAAAACTTTAAGAATGCTTTTGGTGAGATAGTAGACTGGCCACATCTCAGGAAAAAGAAAAACCCTTTGGATTTCAGGATGAAATATAGCAATATTTTCAAAACAGAAAACCACACAGAAAAATGCTGAAAGCATTAAAAACCTAGAACAAATCACCCAAGAATTTCGGGGAAACTCCTAAACATATAACATTCGAGTAACAGAATACCAAAAAAGAACAGAAGAAATATTTGAAACAAGGATGATTGATAATTTCTCCCCTATTGATGCTGGATACCAAATTTCAGGAAGCTCAGAAAACATTATTACAGTGAATAGAGGTCGTCATCCATGTGTCAAAACTCACAGGCCACAGAAAACTAAGTGTGAAGCCTACAGGACACTATGTACTCTGGAGAACACTGACTTAGAGCACGTATTTTTCAAATGGCAGTATGACTTACTATCTTCAAAAGTACTACAAACTTGCTACCAGTATATCTAACAAAATCTTATCAAGGAAGACCAACCCTAAAAAACAAAGAAGGACAAGGCAACTTTTAAAAATGATGAATGGGTAGTTATGGAACAATGCACGCATATGTACATTGACAAAATCATTGTGCAAAAGAGTTGGGCATGGTCTGGTCAATAGGAAACACACATGGTCTGTGAGTGATGAGTCCCTTTCCCATCTCAGAGACACTTTCCCACATCAACCACAACTCATGGACCTGGGATATTTTTTATTGAGAACATTGTAAATCACCCAGTTTATTCATATTACAATTAATAAATGCATTGTGGTATATTCACCTGGTGAAACCCTGAAGAACTGAATGTGAATGAGTTTCAATCTGAAGCAAAAGTAAAATTGATTCTCAGAAAAAACACTGGAAGCATTTAGTGTGGCTAGAATACTAGAAAGTCCAAAGCCATAATAATTAGCTAATATATAGTATAAGGATACAGGCTCTGTACTAAAATAAATGTATAGTGCCGCTTAATTGTGAATAATGGTTATTACTGAGAGTGGGGCAATTACTTGATTATCTCCTGGAACACACAGAACTTCAAATATGATGAGTATATTATCTTAATTAAAAGTAGATAGGGCCGGGGAGTTAGCTCAGTGGTTCCGGCACCTGTCTTGCAAGTGCAAGGACCCGGGTTCGATCCCCGATCACCACATACCATACTAAGTGTGGAGACTCACACCAGCAGCAACCAGTACCACATCCCACAGTGCCGGGCATGGTGACTCACGCCTGTCATCCCAGCCCTCGGGAGGCAGAGGCAGGAGGATTGCTGTGATGTAAGTTTGAGGCTGAGCTCAGGGCCAGCCTGAACCACAAAGCGAGACCCTGTGTCAAAAAACCTAAAAAAAAAAAAAGGAGCTGAGGTGTTTGGGATTGATTTTGTCTTTATGTTTAACTACTAAAATTATTTTGATCTTCAACATTTAATTTAAATTTGTGAAAGAAACACAACTAAACAGAGTTCAATTAGATAAATTTTGATATATGTTCTCATTTTCTGATGATTATTTTAAAGGTTTGCCCAGTAATTTAACAAAATATATAGTATATATAAAGGCCAGGACTCTTTTATAACAGTACTTTTCTGGGAAGCTGTCTTCATATATTCCTCTCTTCATGGTTTTCCTTTATAGATCCCTACACTGTCTCTTCTAAATTTTTACTAAATTAGGATGATAAATTAATATGTTGGCTCAATCATAATTGTTTATTAGTATAAAAAAGTAAATTTTTTAAAAGTGTACAATTTGCTGGTTATTTTCTCTAATTGAAATAATAACTAAAATAGTTAAATCTTTAGGAGGTAACTCGGTTTGTTTTTTTTTTTTAAGGATATTTCTTAGAATAGTCTACAGACTACTGCCAATAAACACTACTCATTTTCTATGGCAATGAATATATTTAGCACCTAGACTTTGTTTCCAGTTAAGATTTTTGTGGAAAGAAATTTAATTTTTTTTTTTTTCCAATCAGTGGGTTCTCAGTACATGGTTGATTTCTGGTTTATAGTGAGAGATTGCTTACTGAGTCAAAAACATCTTGTTTCAGAAAGTAATAAAGGGAAGGAGATCTGATGAAGGTGTGCAAAAGATGTCAGAACTATCCTGAGAGAACCCATTTGGCTATTTTTGGAACAACTCAACATTACAGGAATAGTGATGGTACTGAATATAATATCCAGAATCAAAAACTAATTCATGAGTCCACAGTCAGCTAAAACAAACTATTATAGTTGCATGTGGAGTGTCCCCTGAGAGTCATGTGTTGAAGACTTGATTGTCAGATGGAGGTGTTTTGGGGAGATAGTGATGTTGACCCTCCCACTAACGATAAGTGGTCTCTAGTTTCAGCCAATAATGTCAGGTAGAAGTGATCCAGTATGGTTCTGAGACAGGGTTATAACAGGTTCACGTACCTTCACCTTGCTTATGAAATACTCATGCCTGGAATCCTGAGAGGTCACCTCTGCCTCCCCCCAGGTCCCTGGGAAGGGAGGAAAGTGAGCACAGGAGGAATTAGGCCAGCATGCAGGTTGAAGATCCAGGGAGTAATCTTCACCTTCCGATTGCCTCAGCCAAGAGCCCAAAGATGTGTGGCTGGGGGCCTGGAGCTGCGTCCAATCCCCACTCCACGAGCTAATTCCACCCTTCCCAGTGGGGCTTTCAGATACCGTGAGAGAGAGAGATAGGCCATCTCTCATGTTTCTGTTCTGAATTTCCAAACTTTGGAGTCTGTGAACATAATAAAATGGTTATTTTAGACTTCTATACTTTGGAACGTTACACAGAAATTGTGACTGGAAACATGTGATAAGAGATAGTTTCTTGTACTTGCTTATGCTGGAGTCTGGCATTAGTGTTTGGTTTTGGTGGTAGAGTCCAACTTTTGATTCATTTTGTGAATGCTTTGCGGTTTTCTCAAAGTTCTCTCTCTGACTCTTCTCTGTTTTCATGACAGAGACTTTTCATGTGATTAGAGAGGAGAAACTGTACATGCTTGGACATCTCTCCCAATGTCTCTGATTATGTCTCTTTCTACCAACCATCCCACTTTTCTTCTCTCTTAGCCTAGAAATGGATAATGCAATTATGATGGCAAAATTATTTTTGTTCAGTTCTTTATAAATTGTTCCTAGATTGTTTTATTTCCTGCTTGCAGAATGTTGAGATCTTCAGCCTTATCACCTGGCTGTTTTCAGATTCAACTCGGATTCTCCAAACCACAGGAAGTAGAAGGTTCAGTGACTATTTAGGTTTAATTCTCACAGGGGGCCATTTGAAAATCAAATGTGCTTTTTTATTTTGCCAAAACTTTGATACAATATGTGGTCTGGACTGAATCCTAATAAACTGTGTAATCATAATTCTGCTACTTAATAAGTATTTGTAGTTCAAATTGTAGTTTTCTTTCTTCTTTTGTGTCTGGTATAATATGTGTGTGGGTGTTTTACTGGGAAATGAACCCCAGACTTTTGCACTGAGCTACCTGCTAGCATTTCAAACATTGTTATCTCTGTATTTTTATGTTTTTTTTTTTTTTGGTGATACTGAAGATTGAATCCAGTGTCTGCACATGTAAGACAAGCCGTCTTCTGAATTACAGTTATATCTTGGATTACAAACTTGATTTGTTTTACAATTTTGGAGAAAATGCTGCATATGTGTTTGTGTAGAGATGACTAAGATCACATTTGTAACCCAGTGTGGAGTTTCCCAAATGAAGCCAAATTTTGCTAAATGCTTCTGTTTGCAAACTGAATTGTCTGCAAACAGAAATATGCATAAATCAAAGTATTATTGTATATCTCCAGTTTGTTTATTACTTTTATTTTCAGATAGATTCTTACAGGGCCAGAGATTTAGCTCAGTGGTTCCGGCGCCTGTCTTGCAAGCTCAAGGACCCGGGTTTGATCCCTAGTAACCACATAACAATACTGGGCATGGAGACGCACGCCCAGCAGCAACCAGTACCACATACCACAGTGCCTGGCGTGGTGGCTCACTCCTGTAATCCCAGCACTCGGGAGGCAGAGGCAGGAGGATTGCTGTGATGTGAGTTTGAGGCTGAGCTCAGGGCCAGCCTGAACCACAAAAGCGAGACCCTATCTCAAAAAACCTAAAAAAAAAAAAAAAAAGATAGATTCTTACAAAGTTATTAAGTTGCCTAGGGTGGTCTCAAACTGGAGATCCTCCTACTTCAGCTTCCCAGAGTAGTAGGATAATAGTGTGCACCATTACACTCAACTCAAATATTCTTTTAATTACAGAAGTTCATATTGTAGATAAGTGTCAGGTCATCACTGCATTTTTGAGGTTTACATAAACTTTAAATTCTAGAATAATGTTAGATTTATAGAAAAGTTGCAAAGTTATCACAGAATTCCATGCACTAGACACCCTTTGGAAATTATTGTTAGCATCTTCCAATATTATAATGCATTTGCTGTGACTTGGGGCCCACGATTTGTTCGTTCTTGTTCTCTAAGCTCTGTACATGTTTTAGTTATCATCATTTCCAGCTTTCCCCCAATGTCCTTTCTCCATATCAAGACTCCATTTAAAACTACACTTCATGTTTCTCTACCATTCTCTGTGAGCTCCATTAGGTTATAGGGGTTTGTCATTCTTTTGCTTTCATGACCTTGAGACCTTTGCAAAATATTGGTTAGATATCTTGCAGAATGCTCCTGGGTTTGTCTACTACTTTTTAATAGCCAGGCTGGGGTTAATAAGCTTTAGGAAGAAAGAGCACAGCATGTACCATCCAGGGCACACAGGCTGTCAGCACAACTTCACCTCTAAGGTTTACCTGGACCATGTGTCCCAAGTGGTACTAATCAGACACCCTGTATATAGTTGCTTTTCCTTCTACTTCCACTTCCTTTTCTG